>JAHWFP010136699.1:204-13804 GCA_023313725.1 Lithobius niger | reverse complement strand
ACTCTTTAAGTGGTGGAAACCCGTTCGCCATCTGTCCTTGCATACTGCGTCTTCAGGAACTGCACCTTCCAAGTGCCAAGGATAGGTTCCACATTGTTGAATCCTTCCAAGTGCAGGGATTGTTTAATAGGGATAGGTTCCAGAGTGGCGTCCTTATCCTTGCCTACCAATTCATTACCTTATCACTCACCTTGAGCAGTTCGATTTCTGTGTGCTTGGTCTTGGAATCACCCAGGTCATCCGCAATAGAATCGTACTTTTCTAGACTCAACATTCGGCGCCGCTTCTACACGCAGAGGGTTGTGCATCCATGGAACTCTCTCCTGCACCATGTTACTACTGCTCCTTCAGTGAACGTTTTTAGGCTCCCTGTATTCATTTGATTTCTCTTTGTTGTTTTGTGTTTTGGGGAGGGGGGGGGGTGGATGATTTCAGTACCTTTCTAAAGCGCCGAATAGAGAGAACAGAACGCACCACTGTTACAGACAGTTTGGCTCCAAACTCGACGTCGCGCGTGCGCAGTGAAGTTGCGTCAGCCGTTCAGGCCCTTCCTAAACTACAATACAGCTAAACGAGCTCAGCAGCGTATTGATACGTCATACCTTCACCGCTACCAGACCTAGCTAATGGATTTGACCAGGATTGGCTAATAGATGTGACCAGGCGAGAGCAATGCTAAATTGGAACCATCTCAGGGAGGTGGTTTGCTTGGGTGGAGGTTTGAGCATGCGCGAGCTAACAGTTTTGACGAAACAGATTCATCGCTGACGATGTTGACGTCAATCAAGCCGCTTCAACACGGATATTAGCAGGGAATGTGCCAAACTGTCATCAACAGTGGTGCGTTTGGTTCGCTCTGTTTGGTCGTTTAGGAAGGTACCGATTCTGAGTCGTTGAACCGTTCTAGTGTTGTGTTGTACGTAATTGTTTTATGCAGCCCCAACCTCTCTACGAAGTCAATACATTTTTATAGCACATTTTGTTGTGTAGCTTAAAAATATTTTCAAATGAAGTTTAAAATATCCCCTCCCCTTCGAAAAATTATTTATCCACTCCTCTAGTTGCTGACGACGCGCCTCTGGAGTGGAAGCCCCGTGCGACTCTCACGATCGTTTAATTCCTCCTTGCCACTCGTTATACGGGGGCTCATTTCCTACTATCGGGGTCGTGTGACGTAAACTTTCGGCCGTCGCTCACCTAGTTGGGGTTACTATACAAAAGCTATTAAATCGAGTATTTCAAGTGGAGACCCAGCCTCTTCCTACGCAAACCAGCTCCCGCCGACGGAAGGTATTTTTATATCCCCTCCTTTCTTATTTCCCCTCCCCACACCCCACCCACCCTTTTCCCATTGCACCGGAAGTTATCCCACCCCCATTTGAGCGGATGTTGTTCCAGCTCGTGAAGATAAAACAACCCTAAACGAGCACTTAGACGTGTTGGCCATAAACTTAATTTCTTCCACTTAGGATACTTCTTCTCTCAGTAATAAAACTGTGAGTAGTAGTTTTCTGTTTTGCTAAACTCGCTGTCGAGTTACGTAATGCCGCCAAGAGGCCTAACACCCTTCATACAGTCACACTTGAAGACAAAATATTTAACTCATATAGGGGCTATACATAAATGACATCACACATGAGGGGAGGGGCTACGCAGTGACAGTTCTGACGTAATGCGATTTGTGACGTCACATAACGCTTTTAATTACCGAGCAATTTTTTTTAGAGTATAAAATGTTGCATTCTGAGTCGTTTATAAACAAAAATATTACTTCAAAAAACTAGTCGCAATAACTTTTTCTAGTATTACGACCATACTAAAAAAATGTCTAAAGAACAAAGTCTAGAAAATTAAAGAGTTTTCCTTAATTATTTATAAGAGGGGGGCGGGGGAGTTGCAATAGTTGTAACAGAATGTGACGGGGGAGTGTAAGCAAAATTTGTGTGACATTGGTATGTGCGGGCCCCATAACCTGTATCAGTCCCACTATGAGCTCTCCACTCATCCTCTCCCATTCCAAGAATCTAAGGGGGGGGGGCGGGGGGCCCCGGAGGAAAAAAAAAACCCCCGAAAAAAAAGGCTAAAGGAAACAAAAGGCCGATGAGGAAGAAAGGGGCGCGGAAAAAAAGCCACAGAAAAAAAAAGCCGAAAGGGGAAATTCGCCAAACAAATATGGTGTAAAATGTACAAAATTACTATCGTTTTATTGTTTCGTGTGTGAGAAAAAATGGACAGTGCCCTTAGCTAGAATCCTCAACACAATTTGTAGCATGCTAATATAAGATCCCCTCTTTTTTTCCCAACTTATTCATTTTATATTGCTGCTTCATTGTGTCTGGGGGGGGGGGGGGGGGGGGAGAACAAATCGGAGAAGAATTTCAAAATTTGTGCGGAAAAATATCAAAAATAGCTTTGGAAAAAAAATTAAAGCAATTTTGGGGAAAAAAACTTAGGTCTTCCCGAATATTCTTTTAATTATCCAAAGTCGGCCAAATAAAGATTCCACCACCTACCCAGTTTTAGAGAAAACTCGTGATTTTACGAATTTTCCTTTAATGATCCAAGGTCACCCGACCAAACTGAGGACGACCCCCTATCCCCCCCCCCGACCCCCCACCACCACCACCACCACCACTTCCGCAGTTAAAGAATTTGGGAGGAATCTTATGACTTCGAGTTTTCCTTTAATGGTTTAAAGGTGATTAAGTTAACCTTGATCGAGCAGCATTCAGTTAATGAACGATGAATACGCACATAACTACATTTAGGCAGTGTTTTTTTTGTAAACTTACACCAGATTTTATCCGCGCTTTTTCCCCCAGCTTTTTTTCCGGTGCTTTTTGCTGAGTTTTTTTTTCCACACACGTCCCGACCATTCGCTCGAGGGGTAAAAAAAAAAAACAACCCAAAAACGTAATGAAGTCATTCCTCGGAGAAAATCGTCCCCTGCCTGACGAGCTTACTGAATGCTGGCTTACTTAGTGATACGGTTTTTTTTATCCTTCAGTCAAACACACGCCAGCGACTTTTCCGGGGCTGCACCAATGGGAGAATGTCACGGGGCGACGTTTTCGGGGAGGGGAAGGCGGGCAAACGTGCATGGGGGGAAGGCGGTAGGAGTGTGGGGATTGGGGGTTAAAGTAATTGTGGGGGAGAGGGCATATGTGGGAGCCATTCACATGTTCGGTCTTCGGTTTGATAAATTTAAAACAAACACCTAACAAACACCAAACACCTGGAGGGAGGCGGATTGGGGGGGGGGGGGTTGCGCAGCATGCGCACGGGCACAACTAGTCACCTAATAATTTGTTTCTTTTCTCTCGCCTATATTTTTCTTCTACATCAAGCCAAACCAATGGGGAAAAAAATAACATTGGCATTGACGTCACGTCCTAAGTGTACCTACTTTTTACGTCAGTGAATGCGCAAACATTAACGAGACGATGACGTCATAAACCCACAAAAAAAAAAAGAAGTTCCTGTACTAACGACGACGACATTTTATTAAGTGTTCATTTTAACTGCTCAGTACGCCATAAGGAAACATGTGGATTGATCAGAAACTTACCAATAAAATGGCACTGACCTACATGGCGATGGGTGATAGACTGAAAATCTGAAGAGATTCTTCCTTTTATGACGTCACAATGTCGTCGAGGAGCCTTGAAATACGATGCCCACAAGGAACACCTGAGTGCAACAACAAGAATTTAATGTCGGAAGGGGAGCGTTCACAGATTACGTAACGCGTGGAGGGCGGGGGGTTTGAGCAAATGTGTTACCACCTGTTATGATGGTGAAAGAGGGGAGTATGACGAAATGTTACATAACACGCTAATTTTCTCAGAATTATTTTTCGTTAAATTTTTAGAACGCTTTTAGCTAAACTGTTTTTCTAACTTCAGCTTAACACTTAAAATTTCTTTTTTCAGGATCACTGGACTATTTCGCCCCCCCCCCCTCCCCCAATGGCGTAGTACTAATGACAGCCTATAAAAACGAATTCATAAATAAAAAACCAGTACAATGACAGTGGGTGAGTGGGGGGTTAAGAAAATGTTATGCATTTTCAGGTAAGGGGTGGGGGGGGGGCATGCGGTACAAAGGAGTCTAAATTACTAGAAAAAAGTGTTAGGCAATTTGGCAATTCTCCCAAGAATAGCCACAAATAAGTGGAAGTGGCAGCCTTTTTTTTGGGGGGGGGAGGGGGTTAAGGGGTGTTATCTGGGAGAGCGGGGTTCTTCCCTTAATTTTATGTTATATTTTTTTGAACAAGAAAGCATTTTTTTCGGCCAAACGGGAATTCCCACTTGACCGAATTTTAAAGGTACATTCCTCCCAACGCCATTTTTCTCGATCCTCCACATCAAGTACGGCCCCAAAGTTCTATTTATTTACCGTTTGTCAATCCCTTGGTAAAAATCCGTTTTAAAATGTGGCGTCTAGGAGATTTTCTGTTGAATATTGGGACTGATTTAATAGCATCCTGAGGTTCTGTGATCCTTTGCGCGCTTACAATAACCACGAGTTTCATCTGTGTGTGTGTGTGTAGTAATTTTTAATCGTTTGCTAATATTTACCATGAGATCAAAAATCTAAAAGACTAACGCGGTGAAAATTAAAATTATTCATGCCAATAGATCGCCGAAGAAAAATTATAAGATACTAGCCTAAAAAATTGTAAAGTTTGATGTTAAAATCGGTTAAAATACGAAAATTTTTCCGGTCTGCGACGACACAATTTTTGCGTTCATGCTGTTTCGTCTACTACGTCCAAGTCCAACTGAGACAGTAGCTGTGTTCCTCGCTGCTATCTTAGTTGGCCTTGTATTATAACGCCGAGTTTCGCGAAACGTTGCGATGGTAACATGCGCGGATGGCGATCTGCGCGTGGCTGTTATAGGGCAGGTGGAATGTACCTTTAAGGATGTTTATAAATTTCGGCGACACGGCTAACTACAGCTCCCCCAACCATGATCATGGCAGGTATAAAACAGATTCAGCCATCGCCTACTTTATTCACTGTCTGGTATTTTTCCTCTCTATCTCTTTGCATTTTGCGAGTGACGCACGCATTCCTCTTTCCACCCACTTTATTTTCGACCTTCTCGCCTTTCCCTGCGTTCAGCGGCCTTCCTTCCCCCTAACTTTCCCGCAAATTTATCCCGGTCTAAATCGGGAACGGCACCCCAGCGTTTGGCAGCATCCGTGTTTGTCCTATTTCGAGCATCTCTAAACATTGAGCAATAGCCTCTACACAGAGAAGTTTTCGTTCACTCGCGTCTTCGTTTCACACTCTGGAGTTCTCAACACTTTTGTAGTATGTAAACCTCTATCGAAATAAACAACAGTTGCCAATTCCGTGAATCAGTTTGTCGGTCACACTGAACAGACGGAAACAATTTAAATGACGTGCATTGTGAAACGATGAAAAACAACAATGTTTTGAAAGTAAAGGTTCTGATTAAGGCCACGTTTATGCAACGACTCACTGTTGCATTCTCGCAGCTAGAAGCTAGGAATCACCTCAAATTCCAACATGGCGGCGGTTTTATGTCTGCCGCCTTGCAACGAAAACAGCAAATAACGTGAGTTCAGAAGCGTTTGGGAAAATTGTTTCGTCATGAGGAATTCTTTATATTATTGGCACGGATTATAAGACTGCAAGTATTTACTCAAACGATGTCGGATTTAGCTAATCCATTTAGCGTTGTTACCATGGCAATGTCGCCTTTGCCATCGCGATTTAGTTCTAGCTGCGAGAATGCAAAGGCGAGTCGTTGCATAAACGCGCCCTAACTGTAGGTTTATTTTCCATCGAGCGATTTAGCGGAACACGAGTACGGTATAAAGTAAACGTCAATATTACGCTTTTTTCACGTTTTGCAGGTACCGTTTGTGTAGACGCAGTTCGACGTTAATCGCACACCATACTCCCGTTTTGCTAAAGCCGCTTCTAGGAAAAGAAACGCGAGCCAGGTTCGCACATTACAGACGATATCATTTCAAGGCTTTTTCAAACCTAACTACGACAACCAATTTCAAGGCTTTGTGCATAGAAGGCTTTCAAAATTGCCTTTTTATCCCAGCATAGGAGGAATACATCACCTAACATCAGTGGCGTAACTAGGGGGGGGGGGGGGGGGGTTTGTCTGAGGGGGCAACACTAGCCACTTAGCCGAATGGTGTGGAGGGAGAACCCAATAACAGCTAGGGTTCTGGGGGATGGCTGTGACCTCCCTCAGTGGGCGGAAGCGACGCATTTTTGCTATTTTCCGGAATTTTCTGCCCATGTAAACTGCATGCCGTTGGAAACATTTTTATAAAATCAGTTTTGCTGAATGCACTACATGCATAAAAAATGTGAAATGTAAATCTTTCACTTTCATACTAAATACTCATTTTTTAAACACTCATCATGTTTTGTTAGAAATGTTGGGAATTTTAAGCAAAATATGGAGTTTGTAAATGTCTTACTGTTTAAAATAAGTCTTCAGGATAGTCAAGGCTTTTTCAGCTATATGCAAAAAGTGACATGGCCAATTTGCCGAATAAGCCTTCAAAATCTTACAGAGGGGGCGAATCGCCCCTTTTTGCCCCCCTACTAGTTACGCCACTGCCTAACATCAAGTGAAACAGTACTTGTTCAGCTGCCCCTTCCAGCAAGAATTGCTTGCACAGCACCGCACCTCTGATTTCCGTTCCTTGCAGTCCAACCCGAGTGAAGCACTCTTCTCAAAATTTAGTTGACAAACTATTTCTATTCATTTATTAAATTTTATACCTAAATTAATATTACTGTTGTGGCATTTACCTGATTCCATAACAAAGTACACACACAAAATTCAAGGCCGTTTCAAGGTTCCGACAGGAAAAATTTTATTTTCCAACGTTTTTCAAGACTTGAATTTTCGCTTTCCAAATTTAAAGCTTTTCAAGGAATTCAAGGCCGTGCACACGAACCCTGCGCGCGGATAACTTACCAACAGCCTCATAAAAAAAGCGGCCTCAACAACAATGTTAACAATTCATTGCAATAATAATGAATTGTTAATATTGTTGTTGACGCCGCACGTTGTGCACTGCATTGTTATTGGGGAAACGAGGAGCAGCAACAGCGCGTTGGATTGCGTTAGTCCAATGGTTGGTTGATTTCAATTTGCGTTATTAAAGCTGTTTTTTTTCTTTGTGCAGCATTATTAATGCAGTTTTTCCGACGTTTTTTTTTTAACAGGTACAACTATAATAGCTCCGACTAAATAAGGAAGTAAAATATCAGACTGTCTGAGCGGGGAATTGGACCCCGACCTCTGAAACCAAACGCCGAGTCCCGAGTGACACGGTCTGACATTTAGGTCCAAAAGGCAACGTAAATAGGTTCGTATCCGCATTTAGTTAACCCCTCGAGGTTATTTGGCATTTCCGTCCTGTTAAATAATATCTTCTGCGCAGCCGTATGGCCTTGAGAAGCTAAAAAAAAAAAAAACTGTTGTTGTGTACAGTTTTCTGATCCTCAGCTTGGCAATTTGCCGCCAGGAAAAAAAAACCTACCTAGTCACAACTGGTCCTATGTACATTTCCGCCACTTTGAAATGTTTTGAGGCGCACACCTCTATCGCGCACTGCAACAGCGAGCTCTACTACATAATCTAAAAGCAGTAACCATCACAAGTGCCAGTTAAAAATGTATTTAGCTTTTAGGCCTATTTTATATTTTAGCCGTAATAATTATCAGGTTTTAGGCCTAATTTTTACCTACCATTTTAATTTCGTAAGCAGCATGTAACGAAGAATTGGATTAGATACTAAGCCAGTTCACTTATGCAACACGGTGCACCTCCCGACACACAGTTACAACAGGGGCAAAGGCACGTTTTCTTTTATTTAAATGCTGTATTTTAAAGGTTTTCTTCTACACACGTGCATCGACGCATAGGCAGAATAAATCGTTCATCGAGCGCACACGCAGAGTTTCGTTCTTCGCATATTCAGGCAGTGAGTTTCTGGGAGTTCTGATTGGTGAGGTACGTATAGGATGCTTATCGTTCCTTATTTTAAAACTAGTAAAGGTGCTCTTCGCTTAACCGGTTGTGCGCTTTTCCGCAAGACGTACAGCATTGCTAGTTCGAGATACAATCTTCACCACATCAACTATAGACAAATCTACTGAGTGGGAGTAAGGCCAATTAATTAAATATAGCTACCATAATACTAAGGTATCGTTTAAAAAAAAACAACGTTGCAAAACTGGTAATAATCATCTCCCCCACTTCCACTGTGTCAAGGTTTCCGACCACCTCGTCAACTCCCGCAGCCTGTGACGTCACATACGGATAGCCAGTTGGGAATAAAAAACGTAGCAGCTTCGCACGCCTTTATCGCGAAGTCGGTCCTCGGCGAATCGGTTCCCAACCTAATCATCATCAGACGCCTTAGCCAGTTCTTGGTTGGCCTGGTGATGAAATCGCCATATCCGTATCTTTTTGATACCCACGAGTGATAACGGAATGTACAAACACACCCATGACTAACTTTTTGCAGTGTAATATTTCCAGTAGATGTAAAGTTGCCATCTCTTGCTTGCTGACTTGACCGTAATTACCTAATGACTATAATTAGAGCTAATTATGGTGTTCGACTCAACGATGAAAAGAAACATTGGCCAACTTTCGAATGCCGGGTTTTTGGTTATTGTTCCACGTGAGAGACACGTCCGTTCCTTTTACGGAAAGTGTTTCCATATTTTGTAGCGAGAACTGGCCCTTATATTGAAGATGGTTTGGCGCGAAAGGAGGTCTTTCCCAACAAGAACGCAACAAGGACAGAACTCTATGCACGAACTGTCTTGTTGGACAATTTCTCGATTCATGTGCGGATTGTTAAATGTTTATTTTTTATAAATTGCGTTATGTCTAAGGAGGAAGTAAAGAAGTTTGAATTTAACAAGTCTGCAGTGAACCCTTGAAATTACATTGGTGGCAGCGGTGTAGCCGTACTTTCACGTCGAGGAAGCAGCTGGATTTCATGTCGATTTGTTCGAGTTTCAACGGTCAGGGTGCTGGCTTTGTGTCTACATTGGCAGTGGTGAAGCAAATTGCGTCTTCATCAAGTGTAAAGTAAATACATTGGTGACAGTGGTCAAGCCGGACTTACACGTCGAAGGAACCAGCAGTTTTGGCTTACATCCGGACTTTCACGTTAAAGGGACACAGCTGCATCGAAAGTCGGCGGTCAAGTCAACTTAGATGGTAGTGGTGAGCTTCTCCAACTCAGTGGGTTCACTTTCCATGGCAGTATTTCGACTTTGGCGGCAACCAGCGTGGGAGGAAGATTAAAGGGGCTTCCTGCTGTTCAAGAAAGACGAGTCAAGAGACGGAAAAGCTGAGCTGGCAGACAAGATTGCGACTGGACGAGGGACGGAGAACATTCCTATCAGCGAGAGTGGGCGGTAATGCTGCACTTCGTCGTGTGAGAAGGAAAATTTCGGCGAATTCCGGTAATGGAAGAAGCGAGATAGGGTTTGAAGTCATCGTCAGTGCAAGCCTGGGTTCGTCAGTTTGGATGTAGAAGTCGTCTTGGCAGCGTCTCCACAACGCGGCAACAGGTGAGCTGTGGCAAACTTTTTTTACACCTTGGTATTAGGGCGTTTGGGAAAAAAGTGTTGTTTAAAGCTTGCGGGAACTGTTGTGCGTGTTGGTGCTATTTTTTTTTTTGATTGTTGGTTACTTAGGTAATTAAGTAATTTTACAATGGAGTTGCTTAGTGATAAAACTGTGGTTGATTTGAAAGCTGTGTGTGAGGAATTAGGGTTGCATGCGCCTAGAAAAAAAAGTGAAATTCTGGCTATGTTTAAAGGTGGGTTGGAGGGAGGAACTTTGTTGGCTGATGATCTCGCAGAAGCAGTTAAAACTGTAGAGGAGGCTAAAAGGGTAATAAATGAAGAAAAAGAATTGGAGAGGGAAAGGTTAAGTGTAAGAAAAGCAGAATTAAAAAGGGAGGAGGCTTCAAGAGAGAGGGAGGACGAATTAGCGAGGGAAAAATTAGCAAGGGAAAAAGAATTAAGAGAGAGGGAGGACGAATTAGCAAGAGAAAAATTAGCAAGGGAAAAAGAATTAAGAGAGAGGGAGGACGAATTAGCAAGGGAAAAATTAGTAAGGGAAAAAGAATTAAGAGAGAGGGAGGACGAATTAGCAAGGGAAAAATTAGCAAGGGAAAAAGAATTAAAGGAAAGGGAGGAAGAATTTGAGAGGGAGAAATTGGCTAGGCTAGACGAAATTGAAAGAGAAAAATTAGCTATAGAAAGAGAAAGATTGGATCGTCACGAAGAGCTAGAACGGGAGAAGTGGGAACGAGAAGATAGATTAACGAGGGAGAAACAGGAGCATGAGCTGCGTATTAGCGAAAATGCTAGGCAGCATAATGATGAAATGCAGGCAAGAGAGTTGTCCTTTAAGCAAGAACAATTAAAGGTAAAAACAGAGTCTGTACAACAAGAAAAACGTTATGATATGTCGAAGTTGTGCCAACCCTTCAGGGAGAAGGAAGACAACATATTAGTTTTCTTGTCTGGTTTTACTAGAATTTGTGATAGGATGGGCTTTAACAAAGAAGAGTGGCCTTTCAGATTGTTATCTTTGTTAACAGGGAAAGCGCGGGAAACACTCATGCGTCTTTCTGATGATGACTTTGCAAAGTTTGATTTGTGTGTGAAAGCTCTTAAAGTAAGATTTAATGTTACAGAGCAGTGTTTACATAACCAGTTTAGGTCAGCAAAAAAAACTGATAAACAAACGTACTTAGATTTTGCTCACACTTTGACAACACTGGGTACTGAATGGGTTAAGGAACTTGATTGTGGGGATTCTTTCCAAAAATTGTTCCAGCAGGTATTAATAGAGGACTTTTTGAATAAGGTACCAAGTCCGATAAGAGTATGGCTTATTGATAAGGGTAAACAAGAGTCTGTTTTGAACTTAGCTTCGCTTGCAGACGATTACTGCGCTAATCGCCAAGAAGCAGTTCTAAGACAGGGGAGTGGTTCTGACAATGGAAATGGCGGACCACGGGGCAGAAATAATTACCGTGGAGGAGGTAACAATGGTAATGGTTATGGCAGGTATCGGAATGGTAATGGTTATCAAGGTAGTCAAGGTAACAGAAACAATGGAGGCAACCAAGGGAATGGTACTAGTAACTATGGGAACAGTAACAATGGTAATGGTAACAATAGCAATAGTACTAGAAATGGTTCAGGTAATAATGGTACGAGCAATGGTATTACAGCTTCGGCTTACAATGCGCAAGCAAGGCCGCAAGTGAACGACAATAATCAGTCTGGTAGGAGAGCGCCTTTAAAGGCGGACGAGCCACGTAAGTGCTACATTTGTAGCTCGAGCTCGCATTTGAAAAGAAATTGTCCCAACAATGGTACCAAAGCCTCAGTGGGAAATGTATGTACTCAATTGCCTAGTGTACATAGTGGAAAGGAGGTTAGCTCTTTTAAAGGTAAAAGTGATACACAAGGGGTGGAAAGCCATTTATGTAAGAAATGTACAATTAATGGAAAACCTGGTAGTTATTTGCTGGATACAGGTGCATTTATGGATGTGGTTTCAAGTAAAATAGTAGAGCCTAGTTCGTTCACAGGGAAACGAGTTGTTTTATCGTCAGTTGTGAGTCAAAACGTGACAGACTTTCCTGTGGCGAAGGTAAAGTTGGCTACAGAAGATGGCTACATTATGCTGGAATGCGGCGTGTCGCCATTTTTTAAGGACGAAGCGTACGACTTTCTGCTTAGCCAAAAGTCTTACGAAAAGCTACAGAAAATTGAAACAAAGGTAAACAACACACGGAATGCGATAGCTAGGTCGAAAACGGGTATCAATGGAAAGAAAAGTAACGAAAAGCAGGCTGTAGATCAATTTATTGATAGTGATGTATTGGATGATCTTTTTAAAGTTGAGGGTGAGGAAACGGAGGAAAGTGTTCGAAATGTTGCAAGTGAAAATATGGTAATTGCTGAATGCAGTGAAATTGGTGTCAAGGTCGGAGATAATGGGCTTGCACAAAATGATACAGTTGTCCAGTCACAACACGTTTTAGTCAATAAACAAGCTAGTGTTGTGGCGGACTCTGTAAGGAGTACGGAAAATTGTAAAAAGGTTGTAAGGAATGGAAATGGAGGTTTGTTGACAGCAGGAATTCAAGACTTGTTAGCTGTTAAAGCTGATGTTTTAAAGCAAGGGCAGGTGCTTGATCCTGGGTTGGAGGGATGTCGAGTGGCAGCTGACATTGAAGGTACATCTTTTTTTTGGAAGGATGATGACTTAAGTAAGAAATGGTCGGCAGCAAATGGCACCAAAATGTGTGACCAGGTAGTGGTACCAAAAATGCTTACGGAGCAACTGGTAAGGATGGCACATGTTAATGCCTATTTTGGGCACATGGCCAAGGAAACGAACATTGCCAGGTTGCAAGAAGTATTGCATGGGCAAAGCATGTGTGCACAATGTAAAAATTGGATAGAGTGGTGTGAAATCTGTAAGAAATATAGAAAAGGTGTGAGGAAGGGAGAGGACGAAAGGATTTTAGTTCCGGTTGTAGAAGGACCTGTCATTAAGGTGGATGTTGAGTTTGTAACGCCTTTCAAAGTGACGTCGGACGGAACGCATGTTTTAAAGGTTTGTGATAGGGCGACTAGGTATCCTGAAGCAGTGGCTGTCAGGGAGGCTAACTCACACACGGTAGGAAATGAAAGCTTAGCGATTGGCTCAAAGATTGGGTTCTCTGTGGAACTCCAATTGAATCTTGGGAAACTGTCGGTTCCTGAACGGTCAGCTTGTTTCTTGAAGGAGTGTGAAATAGGCCTTGTAAATAGTAAGCCTTATCATTCACAGTCTCAGGCTGTAGAAAGGTTGCACAGAACGAGGGTAGACTGTAGCAGGGCTTTGGATTTGGAGTATCCTGACAAAGGGAATGATGTTTTAGCGCCAGCTAAGTTTACAAGTACGTCTACTTTTTGTGAGACGGCAAACTTCACTCCAGCGGAGTTAGTTCACGGAAGTAAGGTGAGGTTAAAGAGGGAAATCGCAGATGGAAAGAAGGAAAGATGGAAAGATGAGTTTGCACAAGTTACTACTAGTAATGAGGTTGGAGTCAATGTCATGGTAGTGGGAGGTCAGAATGGAGTGAAAGGTAAAGAATTATACAGGCTATCTCAGGTGTGGGATTCAGGAGGGAAACCTGGGAATGTCATGAGCAGACAAGTGAACGAGGAAGCTATTGGTGGCCCTCTGTCTGCAAAGGTAAAGCAAAAGTGTAGGTGCCTAGTTGTGAAAGTGGAAGCAAGATCTGCTTTACTGGTTATAAATACGAAGAAAAAAGTCAAGTCTAGGTTAGGATTCACCGGTGATGGCTTGCACATGTTAAATAACTATGCAAAGTTAGTATTGCCTTTAGCTGTCAGTGTGAACAAAGGGGCACCAGACAAAGTGGGAGGGGGCAGCGGTTGCGGGAAAGCTTTTCACAAGCTGCAGTGTGTGCTTGCTTCTCCCAAAGTGTTGTTGAATTCTGTGTCTGACGAAGTTTTCTTGTTGTTGTT
>JAHWFP010136698.1:0-11913 GCA_023313725.1 Lithobius niger | reverse complement strand
CTAATAATTACGACACACTTCTGCAATTGCCTCTTCCCACCATATGATATTTTCGAAGTACTTTACATTTGCTTATACTTAAATTTATTGTATTTTTAAATGTCTTGAGTCAACGGGTTTCATTAAATCTTGGGAGTTTTTCTGTGATTACAACGGAATTGCATCTGAACTATCGTTTTCCTAAATAATACGCCAACAAATTAAGATGAGCTGAAAGCCAAAATTGTGTCGCAAAATTGTAACGTCACATATTGGAAACACTCCCCCCTCCCTTTCAACCCGTGTCACAATTTTAAAAAAATAACCCCCCCCCCCCCCGAGTTGAAATAATATATGGACGGCACACTGTTTCCAATCCATTCCTCATCCAACCGATAATAGATAATTACCGATTTCCTCTGGTTGTTTGACTTATTTCTATGATTTTGATAAAACAACTGAAGCTACGAGACAATCATTAATTTTTATCACTACGTCATATGAAGTAAGCATAGAGTCATAAGGATTTATTCACCGTTACCTTATAAACAGTCCTTTTCAGATGCCGCAGCTAGAAGATTCGGTTATAAACCTATTCCTGGGATTGTATTCCTGCATACCACGCTGAAATCATATTCCTGCACGTAATCGTTGGAGGTACGTTCGCCCTTTCTTCGCTCGTCAATTCACGTGGAGTTGCGTAGACAGCAAGGCTGGCTGAGATAACGAGAAAGGGTGTTTTTATCCCAATCGACTTTAGTTATGAAGTATCATGGCCGGGTGAGAGGCCTGCAGTATCCCTAACGTGCTTTTACTTCCCCTCCCCCTCCACCCTCCTCCCAAAAAACGTTAAATAGGCTGTAATAGGGTTGCCAAGCTGAGAATTGAGAATGGTTTGACCCTTCAAAGTAGTGATATAAACCGATTAAAACATTCGCTAAGTCCGACTAATACTTTAGACGTTAAAATGAAGATATGCACCAATGTTCAAGATTTTTTTGCAACTCCAATTACTGGCCCACAAAACTAAAAAAAAAAAAAATCAAAGTAAAATGTATACAGTTTTAAAGGCAGAAAGCCGAAGGATGAACGAGAGTTAAATAAATACAGATGCATTCCTACCCATTCTCGATAAATTTGTGAAGAGTGTATTCAGATTCTCGAGCTGAAAGAAATTTATTGGTTTGAAGGTCAAAAATACGTTTGATTTCGTTGGAAACAGCATTGTGCTTATGACTCGGGGTCTGTGAATAATTAAAAAATCATGGATCTTGTCGTATGCATGGGTTTACGAAAATGTTTAAATTCAATGAAGTTGTCTGATGTAATAATAACTGTCATGTCAAAAAATGGGATGGCTTTATGTTTCGATTCTGCCATCGTGTATAAGAGGGAAGGGTTGGCTGAATTTAGAAATTGTAGCATCGGTTGTTTATCGATATCATGGATTAGAGCCAGGGAGTCATCCACAGACAACCCTCCCCTCCCTTCCATTTTCCAACATCTGACAAAAATTGAGTGGGTCTCCATCTCGAACAACAAAAAAGTTACCCTTCTGGTTCTGTGAATACGTAATCTAATCTACACGCATAATAGGCAGCTGCGGCCGAGTGCGCGGGCCTCACCATCCGGTCGTACAATCAAGTACCCCACCCTGCAGTGCCATCTGTTGACGGGATTCTCCTTCAAATTCTGGTTGGGACTAGTTTCAAACGTCTTCGAACAGGTGGCGCCACTTACCAAACCTGCCATGTCGCCCTCTGTTGATTGCCTATAACGACACGTCTACAGCTGATTAAGGAGAGTTGCCAGATCTAAAATCGGCAGACAGGTAAAGCGTCATATGGAAAAGTACCTTCTTCTGAATTGGGTGTTGCACCTAGAAGCACGTGGCCCTGACCGTGGCTCGTAAGTGCAAAATTATTGTTGTAACCATTATTTGTATCGTCATCCAACAGTAGATTATAACATGCTTAAGTGTTACACGCTTATCGTTTCAGTACCTAATTGTCAGAATTCATTGTTGTTGCAAATAGATGGTTCACTAAGAGACGGAGTATCTTTATTGCAAAGGTTTGGTCGTTTTTTTTGTTACGGTACACGAATCCAAACTAAATTATCTGCCCCACGACGATAAAACGGACAATTACGTACCGTGAACACCATGGTAACTAAGTGATTGAATGATTAACGTTAACGGAGGTAGGGCCAAGTGAGGAGGGATGCGCAGATTGAGTGAACGAAGCGAACGAAAATCAGCGTCAAGCCATGTCAGTTTCGCTGACGTAACGGCTAATTGGGCAATGGCAAAGGTGAAAATTATGAATAAGAAAATTTATAGACATAAAATTTCTCCAGACAAAAAAGGTACAGATGACGATTACACCGTCTGATCTTTTCTTCATTCACAGTCCTCTGAAAGTTGTGATATCCACCCAAAACCCAAATATCATTCAACCTGGGAAAGGCCGCCAAGGTTAATCCTATCAGCCAAGTAAATCGCACCTAATAATACTTTGGACGTTAAATGAAAACTTGAAATGGACGGTACACGAACTCCTACTGAATTATCTGCCCCACGACGATAAAAGGGCACTATGCTTGTTATTAATTTATTTGGAAGCATTAGTGAAACGGACATTTGATTTTCTGTAGAATTACTGTTCTCATGTTAATTCTCATAGGGTTGAAAGACACGTCTACAGCTCATTAGGGAAAGTTGCTAGATCTAAATTTCGGCAAACAGGTATAGCGTCATATGTGGAAGTGCCTTTTTCTAAATTGGGGGATGCAGCACGTGGCCCCCAAGTGGCTCGTACGTGCAAAATTATTGTTGTAATTATTGTCGAAACAGTTGGCTGAAACATTTAAAATTGGCAATGCTACATTTCTAAGCCAAACGAATATACTTACAATTATTTGATAGAGATTTTATAAACCAGCAGACGATGGTGGTTGGAAGAGGGGTGTTTCCAATATGTGATGTCACAAGTTGGCGACACATTTTGGCGTTAACATTATCTAAATATGTTGGCGTATTTTTTAGGAAAACGACAGTTCAGATGCAATTCTATTTATAATCACAGAAAAACTCCAACATTTAATTTAACCCGTTGACTCAAGATATTTGAAAAAAATACATTAAATTTAAGTATACGCAAATGTAAGGTACTTTGAAATATTACATGGTGGGAAGGGCGGGGCGATAGCAGACTTGTGCCGTAATTATTATGTGGGTGTTTTAAATTTTACGACGTGTGTGACAAAGGGGTGAGGATGTGTTTCAAAATAGGCCAAAATACCTAATGTAATGTATGAACGGCCCCTGGGAAAGGTTCACGTCACGTTAGCGTCGAGCTTGACGTTGGAAATCGGTAATTTGTTGCAAACACAATAGCCCCCCTAAAGGCTTCAAAGGATTATGGCGAGCATTAACCACTCCTGGCCCACCTAAATTGTCCAATAAGACAATATTTCCGTCCCTTGATTGTTGCCAAATCAATATAGTTGTGTTGTCATGGTAACTATCCTCCTAGATTAATAAAACGGTAGCCATTGCCGTTACTTCAACGTTCATTTTTATTTGCACGTATTATTATTCTTTAGCCCTAGATATTGTGATTTAAATATCACATTGCTGAGTTATTTTAGCAAGTAAGGCTGATTACCCGAATATTCAGGTAAGTTTATGCGGAATTAGATATAAGCATATTAACTTCAAAAAGAAATCTGCGTTTTGGTTTATGCACGTTAAAGATACAGACGACGAGCACAAGTATTGTGTAGCTCGAGTAAATCCACACCGGGAAACTCCTTCCGTGGTGAAACTCGTAACCTATCCGGTAAAATTCGGTTTAAGGCAACTGACCTAACCAAACGAATAATTGGAAAGACTAAGTATTAGTCCTCCTCCGTTCCATCCTTATTTGACAAGACTAAAAACAACGGCAATTATCAAGATTAGGTGCACCACGCCAAATCACTTAATACGATACGAAAAATACTAAGACGGAATCAACAAAATGTTAGCTCTGAAAACCTTCTATGAAACAACGTTCAAAAATCGTCCCCGTTGAAACTCATCCTGAGTGAAGAAATATCAACAAACAACAACAAAACATTCTCTGCTAAAAAAAAACTGTTACATTTCAAAATCGTGCTATGAAAATCGTTCCTTAGTGAAACCCACAACCTGCTTGGGAATTTCGGGCCAAGACAGCCTACTATTACCTATGTACAATAACCACAACCACCCTACAATAAAAACAACAATACTCTATTTTTTTTGTTAGTTTTCCGTTTTACGCATCGCAATATGCGTACCTCCACCAATCGCTTTCCCATTCCTCTGCAAGAAGCAGTGGTGGCCCGTCCCATCGAAGTTATATAGCCTGTGTGAAAAACCCAACAAAACAGTCAAAGGAAAAACATATTTTAATAGGAGTGGGGGTGGAGGAGGGATCCTGTTTCCGACCACAGAACAACTTTGGAGGCACTCAAGGATGGCGATGGATCGTATTGAGAGTTTTAGGATGAAACTGAGATTAATAATCAGTTCTTCCCAGACAAACAAGTCCACAGTATGAGAATCAATCCATGGTCAACTCTCGTCCTGCTCGGTGAAATTCGGGCTAAGGCAACTGCCGTTAACCAAACGAACAATCTGCGGTGGCTTGTTAGTTGTGGTAAATCTACATAATGTCCGAAGACAACTGAATCGACATTGTTAACCGCTTAGGACACGGGAACAGCAAAACTGACATAACATAACAATGTTGATGATTGTGTGGAGGCCAAACCTACGAATTCTTGTTCAAATCCCGAACTCGGGTTCACGTCATCTTTTTTCATTAGTACTGATGCTCACTTGTTATTAGCAGACCGCCAAAAATAAACTGTACTCTTCATTTATTTCTAATAGATTGAAATTAGATTTTGGTTGTCTGTTTGGAAGAAAAGGATTAACCAAAACAGATAAAACTAGTGTCAAGCCGATAAGCAAGAATTTCACAAATTACAATGTTTCGAAGCTGTCGTGCTTCGTTGTAAAGCAAAGCATAAAATCCAGCAATTTAATCCAGCAAGCGCATTAAACTTTTGTAGATATGCACATCAAAGAATGCGTGTCAAATCAACTAAAACAAGTTAAAAGCCTAAAAATGAACGTAAGCCAGTGCAGAAATTGAGAGCAGGGGACCTCTATTTGCAAATGGAAATGCAGGCTTGGAAGTGAGGAGGATGTGGAAGCAACGGCGAAGTTTCCGCAGCAGGAAATATTTAAAATTCCTAGTTTGTGAAATGGGGGAGTATATTCTTTTAAAGATTTGTTTTCTGGCATGTTGTGGTTGTGGACTGGTGGTTCTTGTGTGGAAATGCGGAGGGTTTCAAGATTAGCTCGATATTCTTTGTTTTTAATAAATTTTTGTGTTTAGGACAGGATAGTGCCTTGTGTGTTGTGTTGGACTACAATTTAGTTTTGACATTTATTTTTGAAGTTGCATTTGGGGATAAGATTCGTTTATTCAACTTCTGGTATTGGTCGTGCCTGTGTTAGTAGCTCTACTTGTGGGTGTTTTTCATGAAACTGTTAAACCACTCTTTTAGTGGGTTTGAGTGCATTTTGAATTATGATGTACTGGAGTTCTCGGTGTGGTTAGTGCTAATATGTTTGGAGATGAGGAAACTAGGTGCATTTGGTAGAATAATGAAGTTTTGTGGTACAGTATTCATTTTTTGTCTGTTGTTTAAAAATATAGTTTGTGATGACCAGTTTTGCCGAGACATGAAGGGGGGAAAGCCGTTCGATGTTTTGTCTGTAGTGTGTGCATTCCACTCTTGTTAATTTCATTTATACATTAATTGTGTGCAATGGGTATACATACGAGGTGAACTGAATGGATCTGTTGGTGTAGATGGATTTTCGGTAATGGGTGAATATTACAATATTTTATGGGTTAATAATGACTATTATATCTATGAGAGGGATAGAACTATTTTGGCATCCTCCATGGTGTTAGCAAGGGATGGTTGATAGTTCGTGGAACTGCAACATTTATTTTAATTTTTCCGAAACCTGAACCTTGCCCAGACAGTCCCGAATTAGCATCGGTAATATTCCGTTGCAGGAAATTCTTCATTTAAAGTAATGTCTGCCAGAAATGTAGAAATGGCTGTCCATAGAAATCCCTCAAGCTGTACACTAAGCAATTTATCATTGGGAAAGAAGGTGATGTGAAATGTAAATTAGATAGTGTCAGTGAAAAGCTTAGTACTCCACACTCCGAGGTTCACACCACCCTCTTTCACTACGACGAATTATTTCAGACATTGGTTTAAATTAAATCAACGCCGATTTAACTAAAGAATTTCGAGCATGCGAAATATTACCGTTGCTAAGTCGGGACTGTCCGGGGTGGTTCAAAAGCCTGATACATAAAAAATGTTGCAGTTCAGAACTATCAACCCTCCATTGCTTACAATACAGAGGATGCCATAAATATTGCTATCTCCCACTTCTGGGTATTGTGGTTACCATATAATATGGTATAGTTCACCCATCACCGAAAATCCATGTACACCACCAGCTTTAATTGAATAATTTTTCAACAATCAAAGTTTACCGAAGCTATAGTTGAGGACTCTCTTGCCCTGGTTCAAATTTCTGAAAAATAAAGAATGTGGTTAATCCAGAATTCCTATCACCTCTTCCCTTGCTTATGACATGGAGGGTGCCAAACACATTGTTATCCCTCTCCTAGATATTATGGTCATTATTAACCTGTATTCGCACGGTCACCATAAGAATAAAGTTTTACGTTTTTGTTTTTTTATTTTTATGTGTGTTATTTAAAACATCCTTTGTAATAGTTCAATTTTGCCAGGAGATACAGGCGGAAGCAGTATTCGCTGTATTTTTGCAATGTACATACAATTTCCTGCAGTAGTAACATTTTAAATGTAGTGTGCGCATAAACCCTCTTAATTTCGTTAACTACATTACTTTTCCACAGTGGGTCTGCAAATGAAGTGAACTGGTTGAATATGGTGGTGTACATGGATTGTGGGTAATGGGTCAACTCTACAATGTTATAAGAGTTATTAATCATCATTCTTTTCGGCATCATCCATGGTGTGTTCACGTAAGTCGTAGCTGCACCAATAATGACACTTTCCTAAAGTCTTAGCAGCGTATTACACCAAAACCGACACACATCAGTAGTTTTGGAACGGAGAGTTGGTTATTGCGTCAAAGAGCAAAATGACGGCCAGTATCTCAAAAGAAGCATTTTGCAAAGGTGATCATATCGTATGCTTCCTGTTATAGTTGGGTTGTCAAGGAGATTGTGAAGAAGTTTCAAGTTAAATACCGGCCCATTAATACGTTTATTACTTAAATCGAGTGAATTGTTACCTTCCTCCAGATTTGTGGGGGAGGACTTAGTGTAATAAAAACCTCCACTAATTACGTTTATATAATCCTGCCGAAGAACAACAAAGGTCTTAAAAAGGCAATTACATCTAGTTTGACATGCATGTTTTCCTTTAAGATCACTTACACAATAACTAAACACAAGAATTGCGGTAAGAATACGTTACGTACGTCCGATACAACAATTTAATTACTGCATCACCAAAACACGATACCGAGACTGCCATTGTTTTGTTGGAACGCGCAGAAATTAATGCCAACAGATGGTACTTACTAATTTCGACTCGCAACTGACTGAGATAGCTCTGTTGGCTGGGAGTACCTCAAGCGTCGAACGGCCTTAGCTGACCGACAGTAGTGCTAGCTAAGGCCTTCGGACGCTTGAGCTACTCGCAGCCAACAGAGTTATATCTAAGTCGGCTGCGAGTCGAAATTGATAAGTACCATCTGTCGGCATTAATTTCTGCACGTTCCAGCAAAACACTGGTGGTCTCCGTATCGTGATTTGGTGATGCAGTAATTAATTGTTGTATCGGACGTACGTAACGTATTCTTACCGCAATTCTTGTTTAGTTATTGCGTAAGTGATCCAAAAGTAAAACATGCATGTCAAAATGTATGTGATTGCCCTTTAAGTTGGCAGATTCAGCCAAAAAAGCGCCTGTTGCAGTCGGTAAGTACAATTCTTCACCGGTGACGTCATCATGAGGGACATCACCGTGCGTTTAAAAACTACTTTGGTGAGCTGTGGTGAGCCATCTGGTGAGTTTAGGAAAAGGCTAATGGTCTGTTGGCATATTAGGGTATTGACAGAAAATTGTTTCTGTCATTGCCATAGTGGCATTACAATGTTTACAGTTGATTATAACAACTTCTACAGGCGACAGCGACTGGTATGAACGTCAGACAGTTCTGCGCAATTGGTCTGAGCAGTTCGCAACAATTCCAATTTGTCGTCGGATTGATGTCATGCGCTTACCGACCAATAGCTCGCAAGTTATTAACGTAAATAGGAAAAAAAGATGGCGGCGTTTAGGAAAACTTCGAAGCTTCGAATGCTGTGTTTCTACACCAACATCTATACAATGTTATAAGTATAGAAATCGAAAAAAAATTGATGCCACTTTTGCCACTATATTCAGTGGTTGGTCACTGGTCCCTTGAGGCAGTGAGACTAGGGGGTATTTTCAATGTTGCAGTTCGTTGTAGCCCATTATACGACCATTGTAGCCCATTCACTCCGCTACCAACATGGGATCTCCGACCAATGTGTAGTGACCGATAGTCTTAGCCATTTACAGCTTGTTGAAGTCAATCGTATCGATTTTTTTTACTGATGCACTCACAGACTGACGAACGACTGGCAAGTTGCTATGGACTCGGTCGGTAAACTGCAAGATGGTGGCAGAGAACACTGCGAAGCTTTGATTAATGCTTTTGCCTTAACGATCATCGCTGCAAAGCGATAACTGTAGAGAACAGCTAAAAATTATGCTACTTTGAGTGGTAACCAAACTTTTTAATAAAATGTCAAAGCATAGTGGATAGTATAACCTTCGCACACTAGGACTGAAACGTAAGCATTGTAGCTAAACTCGTGTCACGTTGATTGGTCCGTCGTAGTTTGTTTGTCACGCCAGTGTGTCGGAGAGGTATTTATCAGGGTTGTCACTGCCATTCCTAGTTGTTTGTTTTTCGTGGCAGTCTGAGCCAGCCATTAGTTGTTCGTTCGTAGTTATGTTCTGAAACGGCTCTTAGTGTTACAAGTAACCAATTTCAGCAAGTAGTGGAAGGTGCTTTTCGTCGTATCAAGTCTAGGGGTAAATTTGTTGGTTAAGGCTAGGTAGACAACAGCAAGAATCTTTTTGCATAGAAATGACAGGGAAAAAATTACTAGTTCAGCAGACTGGCTAGAGGACACTACGATGTGTTACTTGTAATCACACCATACCTGATGCGAAAATTACTTTGCCTATTTGACCATGAATGAACTTTTTAATGACCTTTGCTTCGTAAATACTTGCTAAAACAAACAAATATAGGTCTAATGGCTTTTAAATTTAGGTTTTATTAAATGTGATGCCATGTAGCATTTCCATGTGTAATTTGCATTGAACGTAACATGGACGTCTCCTGGGTCCATCCTTTATTATGTGGTATGTTGTTGTATTACTAAAATGTATTGATTTCCATACAGGATGACAGAAGCTAACGATAGTGAAAAGGTGAAGACCAGCGAATCCAATGAAGACAACACCAAAGGAAGACCAAATGTTTCCACCAATTATGGTAATGCTTTCAGAATTTTATCTTTCTTTCGTAGAGTCTACAAGTCATTTCATGCATCTCCGTCTTTTGTTGGATTGCGTTTGTCCCCTGCTTCCTGTATTCCTGTAGACCACCACAATGCCGCTCTTCCAAGAGTGTACTGTACCAAACGTTTACCAACCATAACTCCCACTGACTCTTAAACGCCTTTCCCACTTTTATAAATTTTGCATTCTTCACAAGTGACAGAAAACTGATACGTCACTTACCACGTTTCACATACGCGTCGATTACAAAGTGTGTTTTAGGAACGTTCTTCGAAAAACACCTGAGTCCGGTGCCTGTTTACAAGATGGAGGAAAGCTCCTTCAATTAAAGTATATGATTCACGCTGTACCCCTTCTTAGTGTGGTAGGTTAGGGAAAGTTCTGTGCACAATCGTGACAAGCACAGACATTGTACATACACAGTATAGAGGGTGTGACCGATTCAATGTTGGCCATCTTGGAATATACCCGATCAGAGATGGCCTCCATATGCTGAAAACCCTAGCTCGGAAAAGTATTCACTCTAAACTATTTACTTTAAAGAAACATTGCAAGAGGCCAAAATTACTCTGAAGGTTCGTTTATATTGGGCAACAAAGGCATTTCGCCATAAAATAATATTTTATAGTAAAAAACGTACGTCCTATGAAATTATCATATGAATCACTGCAGAATTTGAAATTCTTTAATATTTTAAATTTAAGTTTTTGTAGATCCTTGGAATGTAAAAGCAGTAAGTTTAACACTGCACCTGCAATAATGTCGAAGATTTCACGAGTTTTAAATGGTGTTTTTTAAACAACTGAAAAAATAGAACTTTAGTTTCCTTATGTCAATACCAGATTAAGGATCCAGGATTGAGCTCCCCATCATAATATTCACGAATATCATCGGTTCCAGTTAAGTTTATGACTCGTATACGTCATTATCTATATTTTATGGGTCGAAGGTATTTTCTTCATCATTCATAATGAATGGGGAAGAATCGTCAGAGACAATGTCTTGACAATGCGTGCAATCAGGTTGATACGTGAAAGCCACGAAAAAATCGAACAGTGCTTATGAAACCAGCCCCTAGTAAAACGGGCGTAGTTGTGCTTAACATTGATAACCTATTTTAATTTCACTTGATGCAAAGAAGACATTCCCATGTATCAAATTATCCTCATTGAAACAGGTCATCTAAATTAGAAACGTCACGACAATAGTTGCAATTTGAAAATGAGAGAAAAATCAAACGGTCACTGTGTTACCAGCCCCTAGTAAAACAAGCGTAGCTCGGTCCCAAACAGAGTTGGACCTTTTCAATTACTCTTAATGTAAAGAAGCCATTGCCACCTTTCGAATGAACCTAATTGGAGTCATCGACATAAACTAGAATGTAACAACAGCAGTTGAAAATAGAAAATGAGAGAGAAATCGAATGATGACTATGATACCAGCCTCTACTAAAACGAGCGTTGCTTGGTCACTAATAATGGTAGACCCTTTCAATTACCCTTGATGAAAAGAAGACATTCCACTTTTCAAATAAACCTTATGGGAGTCATCTACCTCAATTAGAAACTTCACAACAGCAGTTGAAGTTGAAAATGAGCGAAAAATCGAACAGTGACTGTGATACCAGCCTCTAGTAAAACGGACATAGCTCGGTCTCTAACAGTGGTAGACCCTTTCATTTACCCTTGATGCAAAGAAGACATTCCCACGTTTTGAATGAATCAAATTAGTCATCCACCTAAATTAGAAACGACGCAATAGTAGTTGAAAGTTGTAAGTTGGCAAATTGAGGGATTAAAGCCATTAAATGAGACTAAAAATTGCTCAAATTGACAGATTTTCTCGAAAACCGTAAGAGCTATAAAAAAGGTATATAGCCTAAATCGTATGTTATGTTATTGCAACAACCTACATCTCAATCGTTTTTGCATACTAATAGCGATTCTTGCATAATTATCCAAAATAGCAATAGATGGGTGAAAACTTAGAAAATGAGTAAGTTCTAGCAATAAAACGCTTGTAGGGTTTACTCAAAAAAATGGACAATTCCACCTGGACTAATGATACGAAGTACTATTTAAATAATGGCCTGTAATAAGCCACGTTTGAGAACAACTAAAATGCTTAAGCGTATAAAATACGGATGTAAGCCTTAAAAAACTTAAGCCCTAAAGGAACAGATATTAGAAA
>JAHWFP010136697.1:37528-59624 GCA_023313725.1 Lithobius niger | reverse complement strand
TCCGTCTGTCCGGGCAATTCTTTCAAATCACATGTCCGATGGGGATGGAATTTGGTATGCACTTGGGGCTAAGTTTTTTTTCAAAGCCTGGGTTCTGCTGAAATTTTCAGTTTATACTTAACACGGGAACATAGCTGCCGGCCCAGGCCTAAAATAAAAATCAAATGCTACTTGCACCGCCGCTGGTCAGGTTGTTTACGGCGAGTCGCTACCGCCGATAATTCTGCTATTGTTTTTCACAGTTGCAGCACAAATGGTCGTAGAAACTCTAAAGTAAGACTAATAATCAGCCAACAAACAACCAAATTGTCGTCCGTTACATTTGTTTTAATAACAATCTAAATTCGTCAATCTAGTGATTTATAGGAATTAAAATTAGTAAGTAATTTTCATCAAATGAAGAGAAGAGTGAGATTTATATCGGAATACTTTACGGGATACCACCGACGCCGATGCCGGCGCCTACATTTTTTGAAAATCGCTGCTGCTGTCCGAATCAGTACCTTCCTAAACAACCGAACAGAGCGAACAGAACGCATCACTGTTAGAGACACAGTACCTTCCTAAACGACCGAACAGAGCGAACAGAACGCACCACTGTTAGAGACAGTTTGGCTTCAAACTTGACATCGCGCGTGCGCAGTGATGTTGCGTCAGCCGTTTAGTACCTTAGGAAACTGCAATCGCAGCTCAGCAAAATCAACAAGCTCAACAGAGCACTCGTTACGTCATACCTTTAACGTAACCAAACGTGGCTAATTGATTGAACCAGGCCGAAAATTTATTTTAAACGTAACCCTAAAGAAAAAGGAAAAATGCAGGGCCGATTTACAGATGCCAGAGAAACATGTTTTACCTTGTGTGGCTTTAGGGGTAAATTTATAAAAATCTCTAGTGTTGATGTCTTTATCTGATACAATTCTAAATGCATTATTGCCTTCCTTTTTATATTTTCGTTTTGTCTGTTTAGGCCATTTAAAAAACAAATGTACTTTCTCGGGCCGGTTAGAAAAATCTGTTTGGGAGGTTTTCTTAAGAAATATCTTGTGAAAAAAAAAACCGCCCCCACAGATTTTTATTACATCTTTATAAATATTCGTTGCAGGATGGCGGATTTTTATTAATACAACAAAAAATTGCCACCCCACGCCGAATATTTATTCCGTTCATTGGCTCGATACAGAATTATTTTGTTTGATGGATTATTCTTGTCATTATTGTTCTGCATATGTAAATAGAAAAGTGGGGTTGATGCCTTCAGTGCCCTCTGAAAAAAATCTTGGTCAGTGCTGATATTGCCTGCATTTAATGAAAATTTTATTTAGGAAAAGTTTGTTACCGTAGGCCGGCATATGGGTGACAAGCGTGGGCCAACTTTGGGGATTCCAGACAGAACCCATATTGGGCTAAGCCTGTGGGCCAACACAAAAACCAAATGGTGTCCAACTCTTGGGCCCATGCTTGGAGCTATGCTTGGGCCTAGGATTGGGTCTATGCTTGCACCAACTGTTGGTCTACTATTGGGCTTACTATTGAGACAAGAGATAATAGCAACCTAGGGCCCACCCCTAGGTAAACACTTGGCTCGCATATGGTGACAAGCTTGGGCCAACTTTAGGAATTGCGGACATAACCTATGTTGGGCCAACCATGTGGGCCTACAGTAAAACCAAATGGCGACCATCACTTTGGCAAGGTTTTGTGCTAATTGGGCATTCAAACCCGTGGTCCGGGTCACCCAAAATAGGATATCCTATTTTCAGTTATGTAAGCCACGAAATAAATCAAGCGGATGCAGAGTGCAGCGTCACCTATATAACGTTGTGGCAAGCCAAACTGAGACATATTAGGTAAGGCCAAGGTAAACAACAACCATCACATCAATTCGATTGTCGAGGACGTAAACCATTGCAGCGCGACGCCATAGAGTGAGTGTCTTATATCCTGAAGCATAGTTGAGCACATTTCAGATACTTCGGGAAAAATAATAATGCGGTACAAAAGTTTAAATTGTGGTAAAATGGAGAGCATTAACCCACCTGACAAAAATTAACTTGTGTAGGAATGTTAGCTAAGCGTTTTACAATGCAAAATCTGACACTCAATAACGTTGCAAACGTGTTACTAGTTTCTAGTGCTAGTACGCTTATCCCCATGTTAATTCCCATCGGGTGATTATTCTCCGATACCGAGATAACGGGAAGGCTTCCTGCTATATGAAATTGGACCTATGACTGCAGCACGATACGAACTGCGTACCTTTCTGGTTAACAGCCTGGGGGTGTAACTGGAATAGCGTGGGACGGCGCGTAAGTACCGTACGAAATTGTTGTTATACCAAAAGTTTATGAAACCTCTTTCATAAACTTTTGGTTATACCCATTGTTAGAATTGGATGGCCAAAGTTCGGACAATGACAACGTATGTATACTGACGTACGTATCTAGACACACGCTAGTGTGTCTTCACAAATCTAGACAATGATGCCAAAGAAATTACGTCAACGTACAATTCACGAAAAACAAACAAAATGTCAAAATATAGCCAAAAACTGGTACAGAGGCTGCCAAGTTGAGAATGGTTCGGCGTCTCAAAGGAGTTATACAAAATTAAAATATTGGAAAAATGGCTCAACCCAAGCTATTGTTGATGTGGCATTTTATTACACATCTGCAGGCTAGTTCAGTTAAGTCTAATACACAATTTTAAAAAATAGTGATATCATATCAAAAACCAAAACTGGTAAAAGGGACCGACAAGTTCCGAATGGTTCGGCCATTCAACGGAGTGATATCAACACACCAAAACATTCGCCAAGTTAATCGCACTGAATAAACTATGGATGTTAAATTAAGAGTTGAACAATGCTGCCAAAAACAGCAATGTTTCTAGTTTTCATTTAACCTTCGAAATATTAGTCGGTGCGATTAACTTGGCGAATGCTTTGGTGTGTTGATATCACTCCTTTGAAGGACTGAACCATTCGGAACTTAGCAGTCCCTCCTTTTACCTGTTTTGGTTTTCGATGTGATACTTATTTCAAAGCAAACTTTCTGTGCCTCGTAACGGTATCAAAAAGGAACTTATATTCCGCGAGTAATTTTCCCAAAGATGGTGGCTTCAAATTCCAGCCGCATTCCGTTGAATACAATACTCTCTCTCCCGAATACCGTTTAATGTACTATCTCTCTGACTAAAATAATATTCGATTTGTGAAAAAGAAAATTATCATATACTGTGAGTATTTTTTTCATAAATGTACACAATGCAGGCTAAATATAAATATACAAATACATAAATAGCCAGGCGAAGTGTCTTGTTTCGGTTTCAGTTTGATCGGAGTTATTTGCCAGGTCAAGTCAACATGGCGGCCGACTGGGAAGAGGTTAAGCGCCTTGCTGCCGATTTACAGCGAGCACAGCTAGGAAGTACTGTCCAAAGGTGTGTAAAATTACGCTCGGTAATGATACATCAAGCTTGTTTTAATTTACTTTGTCGATTTCGTTGAGAATTTGTTCGTGTGTCGTTTAAGCGACGTAAACATCTGTTAAGCAACAAATCGTGCACTTCGTCCATGGACCTAAAACCTACTGAGGTGAATTGTCATCGCTTGCTGGTTTTTTTTTTTTTCCTTTGGGGGAATTATTGATGCCACATCATCAAAATACAGATATTAAAAGTTAAAACCATTCTCACACACGGCCACCATCCCACCACCAAGTGCTTTTGTCTTCGTTAAGAGTGCAAAGACCGTGTCCTGGGGGTGCTGGGTGAAATTTTCCCCAGGAAAACCTGCTGCGTGTTGGTGGCGGTAGTCGTCAGAGGAATTGGTGCCCCAAGTCTTTATGATAAAATTGGTAAGCACGTTGAAAATAAAATTGTTTCAGTTGGGGTACATCATCATGTTCATGCGACTGAATAACACTTAATGCATTTAAAGCATGGGATGTCAACCGCTTCTTAATTGCCTAAATTGGCCAAAAAAAAAAAATGCTGAAGCCTAACAAGCAAGTAATACGACTCCGTCCAAAAATACAACTCTGCCAAATTGGTGAAGCAATAAGAAGAATAGCACATGCTCTCCGATCCGTATCTTGTTGCACTAGAATTACCTCAATGGATCCGCCCAACAATTTTTTCCTCATAACCTACTGTTATTGGGACTAGGGCTTCTTCTGGCCCCCAGAAACAATCTACGCTACGAGCTATGGCTATTTGCCCTGATGTTATCATGAGTTAGCGACTGACGAACGAGTATAGCGGATCTTCGGCCGTCTTGAGTGGACTAGCCCAGTCATGTGATATTTGCATCACAGCAGACAGCCGTGGCGCGTGGTTTAAACTTGGATTATTTGGCCGCAATCCATGTTAACTCCCCCCCCCCCCCCCAAAAAAAAAAGAAGAGTAAACTGATAGTGGCCCATCCACAATTGCGCAAGTTGACTATTATCCTATGACTGGTGTAAGGGGACATGGGTAGCCAACAAGAAAATGTGGTGATTTTGGACAGAATAGTCCAGATTTCAATGGATTCTTAGGCCATTTTTGTTTCAAGCTGTGTTCGTATCGGAGAGGAGGCACTTTTAGTTCATAAAGTTTGTGAAGTATTAGATGACGATGAGTTGAATACAACTGTATCCACGCAGTAGATGCGCATAGGCTAGTGATGAATTTGTAATAAAATCGTAGTGATGGTGGGTGGCGACCAGGTCGCAGTAATGCACTGTCTGTCTTGTGCTTGTAGCCATGCTCGACATCCTGCAACAGCTTTGCAGTCTTTCTGCGACTTGTCTCCAAGGATAGACACCACAGGATGGTCCAGAAAAAATTGCACAGCCTGAAATTTTTTAAGTCCAACATTTTTTTTTTAAATAAAAAAAAAATGTGCAATTTGGGAGCACTGAATCCTAAATCAAATTCTGATTCCTTAAAATTTGATTATGTGAAACTTATGTGAAGAAAGGCAAGAACTTTACGGCGATGCTCTTGAGAGGTTCCGGCATTCAGCAAGTTGTGAAGAATGTGAAGTCGCAGGAGAAGCGGGATATGGAAATGGAGTTGAAGGGAGTAACATGAACACATAAGAGTGTGTTTATCGTGTGCCATGTGGTGAGGTGTATGTTGGCGAGGCATGAAAAGAAGTCTATGCATGAGTAAGGCAACAATACACGGAATCAAGTCGAAGCAAAGAGCATCGCCACATGAACACTTAACGCGAAAGATTGCGTGGAACCAGTCTACCATACTGCTGGTAACAAATTCCAAACGGGACACTCACTTGAGAGAGCTGGAATTGCTCACGATTGAACTCGCAGTGTGAATGGGTACACCACTGATGAATCTTAAAGGCTATCTAATCCTGGCATCCAGTACTTTATCAGCAATGGGTTGTGGGAGCACACCTCACGTACAAATGGCAAGAACGGAGCGAAAGAAATACACCACCTAGTGAATACCGAACAGACAGCAATGGAGTCTGGCAAATTTGAACAACAAAAGCACACTCAATCGATGACAACACACGGAGAAAAGCCTGATGAAGATTGAAGGACTATACCATGACCCACGGCTGTTTGCCGTCATGTCATCATGAGTTAGCCACTGTCAAACGAGAATAGTGGATCTTTGCTCGTCTTGAGTGGACTAGCCTAGTCACGTGGTTTAGAATTTAACAACTTTCGTCACTTTACCTATCAAAAATTTGTAGAATGGGCTACAATTTGTATTTTCTTTTTGAATTAGTGCGTTATTAGTGACTGTCCCTTCTGTCCCGAGCTGAAAAGGGCTTTAAGAAGAGTGTATAATTTCGTTTACCATTTTAACAACCATTTAATTCCCTTTACTTCATTTCAGGCTCTCAGATCGAAATTGTATCGAGATCGTCAGCAAGTTGATCGAACTTCAACTTATTGAAGTGATATTCACAACCGACGGCAAAGAATATGTGACACCACAGCAAGTGAGCCGTGAAATCAAAGATGAGCTTTATGTACATGGCGGTAAGCTTGTTCTTCTGGGTTTTTTTTTATTAAGCCTATTTATGTATTAAATTGGATGCTGGTAGTTTTGTGTTGCATCCCCCTCGTAAATTGCTGTTGTCAGTGGTTGTTTAGGTCTGCAAATAGTTCCGTGGTTACCAAGTCTGACCAAACCCTATTCACTTGGCTTCAAACGTACTCTGCGGTCATGCAGTCTAAGCTTGATACATGTCTAGTATTGGATGCATGTTCATTTACTCCAGTAGTCCTGTACTTCCAGACAAATCCAGGATGGTGGTGTCGTGTGCTCATCGAGAGTGGTAGAATGCATAATGGCAATATGCTATGCTGCAATGCAAGGGGTTAGTATTTACATTCCATAAATTTCCCAATAAGAAACTTTTGCCACATAGTTTTGAAGTGGACGAATACCTGTTCAGCATCATAGGTATCAGTAGCCAAGCATTGGTATCTGGCAGTGGGATGTTAAAACGTTGGCAATCCACAATTTTTATGACAGCTGCACTGACTACCCATTATTTCTTGTTAATAAGAATATTTCTTGTGTCACACCTTATCATTAAAACACACATCCGTGAAAATAGGCAGTTAACCGGCAATAAGTGCCGATTAACCGAATATTCCACATGGGTATCTATTACTTATTAATCTTTAGACCTACAGAAATTTTGAATTCTGTTTATAGAATCTTGATGTATTTTATTGTCTATTGCTGACTTTGAACCACTGGATATCGGAATCAGATGTCAGCTGATGGTTATTCAACATCGAAGTCAACTATAAGCACCTATAGTAGGCTATATGCCTAGAGTATAAGCAACTATATATTCTTATAAGTATATTAATAGTAGTGGTTAGAACATTGACATAATATAAAATTTACCCCAAAAAGGTCAGTCTTGGCTCTTGAATACATACTGTTGATTTGTGTAACCGTTTTCAGTTACTTGCCCTTTAATTAGCTATTGTTTTGTAGGGCGTGTCAATTTGGTGGACCTTGCACAAACCCTTCACCTGGACTTTAGCCAAGTGGAGGCCAAAGCGAACGACCTGGTTCGGTCCGAATATGGGCTCAATCTTGTGTTAGGCCAAATAATAGACAAGTAAGTTCAACATCCATTTATAGTTTCGAGAACAATGTAAAAGTCTCCATAGACATGGCCGAATTAAGCCTCATAGAGGCCTGGTGCTTAAAGATTTATTCAGGGATCGTATGGGTGCTTGAATTTGAAAAATCAGTTTTCAAGATCTTGAAAAAGTCCTTGAATTGTCATAATTTTCAGAAAGGTCCTTGAAAGTGCTTGAAATTTCCCATCCCTATTCGATGTTCTATTACTGAAAGGACGGTAGCATTTTACAATGTATGTTAAACCTACATTAAAATTAATTAATGTCACAGTTCCCAGAAGTCTTGGCGTGGAGTCTTTCCGGAGTCTTCTGCAAGTTTCTGGGAGTCTTAATTATAGTTACTTATTTTCTTTAGCTGTCGAACAAAAACTATTCCATTTTTTGTTTTGACCCGATTAAAAATGTTGTGTATAACAATATAAATTGCAGTAGGTCCTTGAAATGTGCGTGAAATTTTTCCGTTTTGATCCTTGAAATATTCCTTGAATTAGTTTTTGCAGTCATTGTACGAACCATATTTATTGTGCATCCCCCCCCCCCATCCTCACCCTCCTCATCCCCACAAAAATGGATGCAAACTGCATCAATTTTAACAACTTTTCTGGTAAAGGTAATTATTTTTTTTAATTTGACATAGTACCTTATTTTATTTTTCCTCTGATCGTGAGGCATCCTTGAGGCCTTTTTTCGGCATGTGACCTGGTGCTTCAGCACCCAAAGCACCCACGTTAAATCCGACCTTGTCTGTAGTGTCACACAAAGTCAGTTGTTTGAAATTCGGATGTCTGCAGTCAAGAATTAAGGTGTCGGTAGCCGAATCGCCAGAATGCTAACAATACTCTCATTTGGCTAATAAGTGCCAAATTGCTAAGGATTTAATTAAATTCTTCACCTTTATTTAAGGTTGTTTCTTTAGTATTTTGTCTTCAGATGCTGAATAAAAAAAAAATTACGGATGGCAGAATTTTTCTTTGGTTTACCGACGATTTGTTGCAGTTTTGTTGAAACTGCTAGGGGTGTAGCTAGGGGTGTACCGAATATTCGGTAATTGTTCGGTATTCTGCCTGTTCGGCAGAAAATTCAAGTATTCGTTATTCGTCCGAATACTGATTTTGGCCGAATAGTGATATTCAGTATGCGGCCGAATAGCGATATTCGGTTTTCGGTCGAATAGTGTTTAGATTTGTTGGTATTCGGCCGAATATTCTTTAGTGTATATTTATGCAATTGTGTTAATGTAAGAACGTTTAGCTAAGCATTTAGTTTTTGGTTTGTGAGGAATTGTCTTCTGACATTTCTAAAAGATGGAAAAATGATCAAACATGTTTAAATTACAGGTATTCGGTTAAGTATTCAGCCGAATAATTCGGTATTCGGCCGTTTTTTGGCACACAACCGGCAGTGTCACCAAGTATGTCACAGTTTCAAGTTTTCTAGGAATGTTTCAGTTTTGGTTTAAATACCTTGACTTACTCCTAGTCAGTCTTTCAGCCAGTGCTTCAGGTAGCAAACGGCAGAACGATGCAGTTAATATCTGACATGCAGCGTTCATGAGTTTTATTCTGATTTCAAACTCTGTAACGAACAATTTGAAGCTGTACATGCCAAGATGCTAAAAACAAAGTCAATTCTTGTCTACTGCATTGCAGTTAGCACAGAAGCAGTACCTCTAATCCCAAACATTTATGGTAACTCACATTGGCAAATGTTAAAATTGCACAAGATCAAGTATTTAAATTGGGCGTCAGAATTTTTTGTTCGATGCAAAGGCATCAACACAAGCGAGTATACAAATTTGTCCTTTAACGGCATCAGTTATTGTTTGCAGAGACTATTTGGATCGAATAGCTGAAGAAATAAACGATAAATTGCAGCAGATGGGACAGACATCTGTAGGGGATTTAACAAAGCAATACGACTTACCCGCCGATTTTCTGCAGCAGGTAAGTGTCCGGATATGTGTCATGAAATTGTTACGTCACGACCATGCATCATTGTTTAGGTTTATTTTTTACCATACAAGAATTTCTACCTCTTTTCTTTTCCATAAATTGGATTCGCTATTAGAGTTTTGTAGCAAAAGAAATTGTTGCTTAGAACCACGCTAGGCAGTGAAGCTGGGAGTTCAGCTGGCCAGCGTGTATATACCCTTAGGCCACACACACACACAAAAAAATACATTGGTTCTCGTAAGCACTCGCCAGTGATTACAGGACGCTTCACTCCTTTCTCTAGTTCAATAAATAAACATAATTTTAAAAACGTCGCGCATGTTAGATTGTGAAGAGTTTAAAATTTGTTTCTATACTTTAGGTATTAAGTGACTAACTATGCCGTTAACAGCAGCCCATTGTGTAGCACTACTCTGGCTGCAGACAGATGAAAAACCAGCAGACCACCTGTATTAGGTACCTTGTCTATATTGCGAACTCCCGAGTTTAAAAATTCACGATATTTATAGCGCAGCAAAAGCTAGTTTACCTGCTAATTTTATCAAACCCAACATCTCTTCAAGTTCAGTACATACAAAAATGAACTGAACCTGTGATTTTGGATGATTTTTTTTTCCAGTTTTTTTTTCAGATTGCAGCATTCACCATTTTATTTGACTGTTAGACTGGTAATGGATTTCCGCTTTCCACACATAAAAACATTACAATTCGGTCCATTTTTTTTTACAACACTCTATCTACATTTTGTAAGGAAGCTCCGCAAAGAAAGAAAAAATTGTTTCATTAAAAAAAAATAGCCTGTGCGGCGTGCGCAGTATCTGATTGTAAGGAGTTAACAAACAAAAGCTGCCCACCCGCATCGACTTGTGGGTTGTATACTTATGACTATATAAGAACCAAAGTTATTTATTTTTTGCAGCCTTATAGTTGAGTTAAATGTCACTTCACAGTTGTTCTTCACAGTTGTTCAATTCTTTATAGATGATTGATGAACGTCTTGGCACCATAATCCAGGGACAAACTGATTCGTTTGATTCTCGCATCATTTTTACCGAAGCCTTCATTCGTCGGCAACGTTCAAGGATTCGCGGAGCATTAATCGCTATTACTCGGCCAACACAGATCATGAATATCATTAATCACCATAACTTCCCCGAAAGAGTATTTCACAGTAAGTCCAATAAATACTGGTACGTTGATATTTAAATCAGTGTTTATATATTTATTCATTTAATTCAGATCTTCAGGATCTATACAGATAACAACAGATTAAACGGGGGGGGGGGATTGTCTGTTGTAAGCTTTAAAGGCTGCAGTCAACCGACCAATTTAACTGTTGGCTTTCCAGCACATGAAATTCCACCACCCTGACAGCGTACTCAACAACTTTTCGGTTGTCACCTAAGCCGCCGCCGTTAGCAACCGCGCCAAACACACGTCAGCCTAGTCAGGGAGTGAGGAATTGTGTAAAGCAACATATAGTGGATGTTAGGAATAATAAGGAAGAAATCGCCGTCACAGTCCATTGCATGTGCACTAAGCTAAGAATAGACCAGGAGAATACCGAGACCCTGATTGTATCCAATTCAAAGTAGGATCGACATTTGCGAGTTTTAGAAACCTTGGCTATACAGGCACCCAAGAGAGAACTCGTGAACATTCAAGCAGCATCCACACCGGTAATCCAATTCTTCGTGAGGGCTGACCTCCACACCAGCATTGCAACAGAACGGAAACGGCGAACCAACAACGAAGGACAAGGCAACGGCTGCCGCCCAACCAACATCGAAGGACACGGCCACAGCGCGATTCAAATAACAGCAACCAAACTGCAAAGACACCAGAAAAACCAGATAGCGCCTGAAGAACACAGTTTGGAGACGTTTTACATTCACCTCTACACGAAATGTCGAAAGCTTGCAGAATTTAAAAAAATAATTTCCTTGTTGCAAGATTGTGTGTATTTGAATTGGTGTTGTGTATTTCTGAACTCTCACAGTACAGGGTGGTCCACAAAAAACTGACGGCCCTACATTTTTTAAGTCCAACTTTTCTAGGACTATCCTGTTTCTGAGGGCTGCTAACTAGAAAAGTTGGACTTAAGAAAATGTTGGGCCGTCAGTTTTTTGTAGACCACCCTGTGTAACAAGACTGTGCCTGTCTTTAACTCAGACATCCACGAGGACTTTAAAGTGGCACTATCGCCTATTGAAAACTGTATGAAAATAACCTGGTGCCATCTACTGGTAATATTGTTAGCCTTTACAGCTAGCTACCAGGAGCAGGAGGAAGTACCACATTTTCACTTAATAATTAAGGAGGTCGTGGTTTGCTTGTTTCGTTAAAAGCAATGACGTCGTGCATTCCTTTGCTTGATGCAAGCAAGTGCTAGGTAGCGCTAGATGTTGCCTGATTCTGCCGCCTGTCAATCGGTAATAGTGTCACTTTAATCGCTAGTTATCCCGCATGAGTTGTCGGGCATCAAGCCCCTTATGAACCTTCAGGGTCCATCAAACCCTTCGATTAATTACATTATTAAATGGCAGTTTAGTAAGTAACCATGTGGTGGGAGAGAATAAGCACTTTGTAAATACTGCAGGCATGATCATTGCATTGTAAATAATAAGGCTGTGCAGAAACCGAACATAGCTGAACAGAGGGTGTTTGGTTCAGTTCGGTGTTCGGTCTTTCAAACGAAAAATACCAAACCGAACATATTTTCAGTTCTAATCGACGGATTTTGATGTTTGAATACACCATTTTGAAGGTTTTTTCTGCAGCTTTCTGTTGGTCCATACCATAAGTTCTTAGCTCTAACGGTTCAGAAGTTATAAGGGAAAATGTAAAAGTATTGGAGATTTTTTTATATTTAAACATGGACTTAATAAGTCCATGTGAAAATACCTACATTTATTAAGAAACATGTGCTTTGATGAATATTTGTGAAATGAGCTCTTTTAAATTTTAGTTTAAGATAGATTGGTTTGGTACATTTGTGTTCGGTTTGGAAAGTGTTCGGCTTATTGAAGGTTTGTTCCATTTGGTTCGGTTCGGCTGAATATTCTCGTTCAGAACAGCCTTAGTAAATAAGGAAGGGCCTTATAAATATCGTAGGTTGCAGGACTGACCAATTTGAACGAGAGTGTGCTTTTGAACTGTGACACTGCACCGATGTAGGTAGGAGAGCCTGAAGAAGACAGGTGGACTCTTTCTGTGTGATTACGCAACAGCCTGTCGAAGATTTGCTCATTTTGAGTGTGTGGGTTCGTTGTGAATTTGTGCGTAGAATTATTCGTTGAGTTCGTAGACATTTGAGATTTGGAGTTCAAGACAGAAAATGTTGGATTAATGAATTTAAAAATGTATGTTATATTTATTGTGTGTGGAATTACCGTAACTACCATTCTGCTTCTTTTGTTTACAGATGTAGTTGATGACCTTATCAGTACTGGTCAATTAGCTGGGTCTGTTGCCGGAGGACGCCAGGAACGAGCAGTCTATATTCCTGACATCTACAGCAAAGCACAGACTGAATGGGTGGATAATTTCTATAAACAAAATGGATATTTAGGTGAGCATTGAGTAACTATGACAACATATGTTTACTGTATTTTTTTTTCAGTGACGTGTTTTCCTGCTATGTAATTTTTTCAGTGACGCATTTTCCTGCTGCTATGTAATTACCGTATTTACCCAGTTAGAAGCGCAGGGCGCTTAGTAAATTTGAGTGGAGGGCGCTTCTATCTGGAGGTAAAACATCGTCACTTGTGTATACCTTAATATCAACTGCTGTTGGCCATCCAAAACATTTATTATCTTGTTATCCATGGTAAAATAAAAGCTATTCTGCCTTTTAGTACTGTGTGCTCCCTTTATACTGCATCTTTTTAGCACGTTTAACATTGGTACCGAAAATAATCAGCAGTGCACGCTGCTCGTCCGTGAAAAACGCCATTGCTATAGCGCACGCTAAAGCAGATTATCGGTTACACTCTCCATGCACTCTTCTCACATCATCATTATCTGTGCAGGAACAGGAAATTGTACCAGAACGGAGTAGGCGATCACGATGCGATTATGGAAAAAGAAAAACGTGACGCTTAAATGCAGAACGTAATTGGCTGCTATTAAACAAAAGTTTATTTGAAATTACGATGTTAACAGTTAAAACAACTGAAATCTTGAAACGAGCTACAAGATATGCATGGTGAAAATTGGGAAATTTACGATTTTTAACTCGGTTTTCACGTGATTTGTATCACTCCTGCCGCTGATTTCGGTAATGAACGTTTAGGCTTATTGAGAAACGGCCCTTTTTTTGTTTTAACGTCCAAAATAAACTCTAATATAACCCGCAGGCTCGATTTTTTTATTTTTTTGTTTTAATTTTGCGTATTTTATGTAGGCGCTTATAAAAGGAGACAAAAATAATAAAAAGTGCCAACATGTCGTATGGGGGGGGGGGGGGCACTTCTAACTGGGTAAATACGGTAAGTACAATTTACCTCACTCAACAACTTGCCTCTAATGTCTCCAGTCTCACTATTTTCACCCGAGTTGCTACGCGATGATATTTTTACAGGTTTTCACATATTTTTTTTCTCATTTCAGAATATGACGCCTTAATTAGAATGGGTATTAATGAACCACAATCTTTCATCAAGAAACAACTAAAAAATGAACAGCTTAACTTCTTGAATACGTGTGCTGTGGGAAGAGCCCTTTTCGATCAGATTGAAGCAGCTGTCGACGAAGCGTTAAATACTGGGACTTGGGTCGACATTGTGGTGAGTAAAGGTTGACCACATTTTTTAGTGCACAAACAGACTGATCGTCCCATCCATTGACAGCCTGGTGAAGGTGTCCCAGATAGTGGTCTAGGACTTTCGCATGTTTTCTTATCTACCAAACTACTGTAAATTGCCGAGCTAATGCCCCTTGAGTGTTAACACCATTTGCAACTTTTAGGGGTTAGGAGTACTCGCACAATTCTTGAAAAATTTATTTATGTATTTAATTTTAAAATTTATTTATTTACTTTGCCCTAACCGTACACTGGGTACAATCTTTAACAAAAAGTAAACCAGTGGGCAGTTAGCAATTAATTAGTCTCATTTGCATCTTGAAGGCAAGGTCCAAGGTGAGCATATTACTATTACGGAGGTCTGGTTTTTATGGTTATGGCATGGAAGATGCTGGCCTCTTTTTATATAGGCCGTTATAAACATTGCTGAGTTATTGCGAAAGTTAGTACAGTTCACCATGCCGTACAGGCCAATGGCTCTCATCTGTAGCAACTGTATTCTGCAGTCCTCTTAGGCAAAACTGAAGGTGCCTACTCTGCAGAGCTAGCACATCCCTTACTAACATGTCCATTATCGGTTAAGTAGTCGAGGACCACGCCAAGGTAGCGAAACTTACATAACCACGACATTGTACGACTATTCAGAAATAGGACTTACTTCACATTTTTGTGCCTTTTTCGAAACATTTTTCCAAAAGATTTGTTGGCACTGCATGTTAGGCCCTTGCCGTGGGCGTAATTAACAAACTTGTCCAGCGGGACCTGCAGTGCGTGTTTTATTGATGCAAGGAGAGCAATGTCGTCCGCAAATGCAACGATGTTCACAGCAACACCATTTACCCAGCAGCTTGTGGGCCATCTTTAAGATTTGAGAGATTGCATCTTCTAAATCATAACAAGAGAAACTGTGAGAGTGAGTTTCCTTGGCGCACTCCACGTGTTGCCATAAATGGAACGGACGGATGGTCTTCCCAGCTGACCTGGATGGCTTGCCTCCGTAGCAGTTAACACTCATGTCAGTAATGTAAGAAGGAAGCCTTCGCCGCTAGAGATCGAAATACTGAGTCGTGTGACACCTTGTCAATGAAGCAAACCCGGTAACCTGCCCTGCGATACTCCCAAATAGTTCCTTTAACAGCATACACAGCTAGTGTGGTGAAGTGTTTCCATTTGAACCCAAATTGGGCATCACAGATAAGAGCGAGGGTCCTAACTACGGCTGTGCGATAATGATACTAGTATTGGGTTAGATACTACGTTATCGGTATCGGATCTGAGTGTTCGTATTTCTGCCAATACGTTGGGCTGATAACCTCGCACACATCAGCTTACGTCAAACTCGCGCGAAATTCATAAGCAGTTGGCCTCAAAATTTCAGTTGAGCATATCACATTTTGTCACTTTAAGTTAATCCTTTCACTTGCCAATTTTTTCTGGTGATTTTTTTCAAGTCCCATATGATAGCGGGGTTGGTCATGGGACTCGAACCTGCGTTCACTTGGTTTGGAGACGGGGACGCTGACCACTGAGCTGTTGCAGCTTACGTTGTTTGGGGTCCCTAGGGCCCCCTCACATGGCTTGTTGCGCGCGTGAGGACTTAGTTTTTGTCCTTAAGCTGCTGTAAGCTGGTTTGAGAGACGCAGTCGAATCGACAGCTTGGTATGCCAAGGAGTTAAACTGCGTGGACTTTATGGTAGCGTATCCAAATTTAATCATGATGGCTAACTTTTTAGTTGTTATGCTAAATCGTTGATCAGATTCGAGCTTCGGGTTACTGTCCCCATGTTATCAGAGTTGGATTGTCCGGTACTGTTGGTATCAGAACTAAAAAAAAAAAAGTAGGTATCAGACAGCCTTAGACTAACACTATTCAGAAGCATAAGGTTCAGAAGCTTTGCAATCTTCACTCATAAGTGCTATGCCATGATAGCTTTCACTTGTGGTCGGGTCAGCTGTAGTCTTCTTGAGATTTGGCGTCAATAGTCCTGGTTCGGGTTTCGGGCAGTGGGCAACTTGGCATGACTCGAGGATGAGATGATGAAAGCCAGGATACTGGGGCAGCCATATGTCCAGGCAAACAGAGGTGTTCGACAATCAATCCTTCAGGGCCTGCCACTTTGTCCCTCTTCATGCCAGCATTTAGATGGTTTATCTCAGCTGAGTATGTTTCAGGTGCTGAAGAGTTATTCTCTGCATTAGTGTTGCACCTTGCACGGTATTAAGTTTTTGCAGGGCTGTACGGTACTGTTCTAAAAACGGTGGTCTATGAAAATACGGTATGTTTACTGACTTTTGTTAGGTTGACTGGTATTTTGTTGATTTTTTTGTTTTGGCTGATTATTCTGTCGACTGTTTTCAACACTTGAAAACATCTTATTTTGTTAAAAATTTGTTTGAACGGGATAAATTCTTGTAAGCATTTTCGACATTTCGGCCTTCTGTTGTCATTGGGATGTTTGTTTTTATCGCATTCAAAACGAAAATAGTTTCAAATACGGCTCTTTGCATTTAATTTTTTTACTAGTAGTGGACTTTGCTTTCTTCTTGATTGGACGCCATGACATCGACAACAACACAAACGCGCTCGGACACGCTTGTTTACTGAAGAGCTGCTCCCTCAGTGGGATCGGTTTCACAGTAAATCGCATCCAGAAAACCGTGATCAATCGTGATCAAGGTCATTCCTCCCGTGCCTCGGACTCCCTTATTCCAGCCAAGTCTCCAAAGAAAGTTTCCTTCACTCCTGCAGCAGAGTCAACTTCGGCCTCCCTGCCGAAACTGCCAAGGCCACACCACGCCTTCCGACTAATAATACCGTAAGCCTCGTCCCTTGTCTTCTTCGGACTCCAACTCTGTCACGGACTACGCTACTATTACATGGAGTCCGCGACTCCCGTCCTTGAATGAGTTCTGCGCGGCATTCAACTTTCCCAAGATGATGAGGCTCACTTCCAGATCAACCTAGCTTCTCTGGACTCCGTGTAGTTTCGCATATTCCAACAAGAACTAGACTCTCGGTGTGCTACAAACTCGACACTCCGCTCCTCCGCGTCATTCCTGGTTGCCCTTCACCGAACAAGTGATCGTCAAGCAGACACCATCCGTTTCCTTCGGACCGCAAACACTACCTTTGCATCTGACCTCAACAAACTCCCAAGATTCAACCCTACGTTCCTGGAATATCCTCTTAATAAGGAAGCTTTAGCGAATTACTAAACTCTCCCCGCTACCACCCTCTCCAGCACGCAGGGACGATTACTACGCACGTTCCCGAACAAGGCGTCCGCACGGACACCGTTCTTCAACTGCACCAACCCACTCGGGTTCCTACGACAGACTGTTCCTTCCATCAACTGTTCATGACTCTAACTTCGACTCTAGTTCGTCTAGTGAGTCCCCTGTTCCCCGTTCATCAGTAACGACTTCCCAACTCCCTCCTCTAACACTGTCTCTGAGGCAGAATCCGCCATGCTTCTCACTGCCCAGTCAGCAGTATCTTCATGGACGTCAACCTCCTCCTCCACCGGACTGCAACAATTATCCTACACAGTATGACAATACGATGACGTTTCCACTTTTCTCCCGGTATACCTTGGGCTAATTCAGTGTTCGTCAACATCCATAAGGGATCCTCCCTGCCCGGACTACCATAACCGGGCTAAAGGTATGGCACTCGGTTTCCGAGTCCTGCCTTAAAACTCTATCTTCCAACCGAGGAGTCCCTTCTTTAATGAACGCTTCTTCTCTTTTTCCAACTTTCAGTTTGGGACAACCAATCCACGTAACCTTAAGACCCCTTTCGGCATCGGACACCCCTTTACAGCGGACTCCCCGGCATCCGGTCCTGCCTCGTTTCACTGGCAGACCGCTCTTGGAAACTTTAGAAATTCAAAATTCATAAACCAAGAACATCGACACCAACTCCAGCAGAAGCATGATGATATAACAGCGCCTTCGACCAAGTTATTCCACTACCATATTCCGGACTCTCCATTTACAATATTACCCCTCCGAGCCTTAAAACGCTTGTGGACACTAAGGGACTCCGAACACTGGGTAACCATCTTCAAAGTTTACTCCTGTGCTACTCTCACCACAGTTTATGTCTTCTTATTAATTTTCCAACTGCCTCGCCAGTGACACTCTTCGTTGTCTCGGACACCCAGCGGAATCTCCACTTCCTGCTGACACACAGCTTCCAGTATCTTAATCTACGTTTGGATTACCGTTTCACAGGTACGGAAAAAGTTTGTCATGTTTGCATGCTTTCTTTTTCCCTCTACCTGGCCCTGAACGCGATCCCTTTCCTCCTGAGGAAAGCTTGCCGGCCTCTGACATCTATCGTCAAGCCTGCTTGGATCGTATCACCGGGTACTACTCCAGGGCAGCCGGCTCGCAGCACGGGCTCCAGCATCCTCCGCACCCACATCCTTTGGAAGACGTCTGCTATAAAAATTAGGTAATGTATTTTTTCATGGCATATAGAAAGTCCAAAATACCAGGTAAGGCTGGTTGATTTTGGTTTCTATTGCCCGTATGAGAAAATACATTACCTTGGCCCGCCCGGCCTCCCGTCTCATTCCCTATGATAGACCCTGAGTGGTGGAAAGAATAACGCCCATCGCTGTGGCGGCTCCTTATATAGAGGCCCACGCGCATGCACGATGGTATGGGGGCTGGGAGCATGGCAGTGAAGCCAACTTCTTCTGTAGTAAAGAGAGCCTTCAAAGGAAGGACATGCTATAAAAATTAGGTAGTGTATGTTTCCCGTTTCTCCAAGTCAAAAGACGTTCAACGCTCGAAGTGCCTGAGGAAGGTGGGAGATCTTTCTAAAAGATAAAAGACCACCGAAAATTCGCACCTTGATTTGTGACGATCAAGGGACAATTTTGGTAAATAGCGTACCATGTTCATTTAATAAATGTAGGTTTTCATAAGGGCAATAGAAACCAAAACCTTCCATCTTTACCTGGTATTTTGGACTATTATTGAAGTAGTCTAGCCAGCCTGTGGCAAAAAGAAATTAAAATTTGTACCTACATGAGGTTTGAAATTTTCAGTAGTGATCCAGCTTGCCAATTCCAAGTTACAAATATTCCATTATATACCAAGTTTTTCTTTCTATTTTCAGCCTATCCTTCCGTCCATCCTTAGTTCAAGTGATTGCCATCAGCTCCTGCAGCTTGTCCTCAAGGGCCGTAGCAAGCACACCGCACCTGCTCATATTTTCTGCAGTACTATCGTGTGCAGTGAAAAATTTGTGCAGGATCTCCTGAAGCCCTTTGATGCCATCATGGCCGTCAGAGCGGAAAAGGTTTGTCCATTTTTAGGCTAAGGTGACATAGCTAAGAATGGGAAAATTAATTTACCATAGTAACAGTCGGACGCGTGTTTTCTGCAACTGACAAATTTTGCACTCTTTCCACGCTTTTATATTATGTGTTTTTTTAATTTTCATCAAATAACTGATGCATGTGTGGGTTATCACAGGATTGCAACAAACTAAATTTGATGTCGTGGAACTTGCATAATCAAGGATTTTGTGCAGAGTTGTGGTATTTTTTAACTGAATTGCCAATTGCGGGTATTGGGTCGGTTTTGCTGATACTTGGCTTGCCAGCATTGTTTTCCGAACAGCCCTACAGATTATCCAAACCCAGATTGTATGAAGGCAGGGTTCGCATAAGCTTAAAAAATCCTTGAAAATGCTTGAATCATAGAGAGTGTTTGCCAGACCTGGAATTGCTTGAAATTCTGTACTAAATAACAAACTGTTGTTGTTTCAAATCAGAATTTGATCAAAAATCATGTAATTCTCTTGGTTGGTAAAAGCACACTCTCCGAACAAAATTGTACTCAAATAAATGTAGTTCATCAGTTTCCCATGTAAATTTCCGTAAATCGTCTTTTAAATGCCCGTAGGCTTATGCAGCTAATGAGACAAAAATTGGAGCAGCATTAAATAGAATCTAACCCATTTTCTAACCTGTAACTCCAAGGAGGAGTTACTCCATTATGGAAAAGTCTAAGATTACCCACTCGTTCACTTACAGAATCTTAATTCAATTTAACACATTGCTTTTATTATAATTTGTGTACAAACTTAGTTTGTTAGTTAGTCACTCTCCAAAATCTAACATACCACCGTTAAAACTAACTTTTAAGGATGAATCGAACCCATTTTGCTGAACCGACTTTTGCCGATCAACTTGTGGTCGGTGCAAATTGGTTGCCAGTCAAAATTTGCCGAGTTGGCGAACAGTTGCTGATTACCGGTACCAATTACTAAAGTTTGCTGTTCACCAACAAGCTATGCGCTTGATCGCAACTTAAATGCAGAACCAGCTACTGGGTTGGTCAGTATTCTGGGCATAAGAAACAAAAATCATTAATCCGATCAAACTTACCTTCAACTGCAAAACAATGACAACCGCACCAATTAGGCTTAACCAGATGGACGTTTTCCCCAATGCATGTGTGGCTCTCAGTTAGGCTTAAAGGCAGGTTGACCGAAGGAAAGTACGCATCATCTAGTACTATCTAGCACTAGCTTGCGTTAAGCGAAGGAATGTAAAATGTCATTTCTTTTATACAGTATGTCCATGTCAGTATGGCTGAGCTGTGTAGGACCTCGGTTTTTGGCTTCAAAGGTCGTGGGTTCAATTCCCCGCTCAGGCAGTCTTGACATTTAAGTCCAAAAGGCAACGTAAATAGGTTTGCATCAGTATTTATTTAAGCGCTGCTATATGGCACCGTAGTAGATTTTTCAGATTTTCTGTTGGTGACAATGTGTCTTTTAAACCCACGAACTACAAACAATTTTCACCTTTGAGCTTTTATTTCTGGATAGATTTGGACATTTACGGGTAAACCTCATTATGACGTTAGGCTAAGGGTCTTTAGAATTGCAACAGTAACGTTATAAGTAAATCTCGTCTATAGCGTTTTTCAGTCTTTTTAAGTATACAAAGACTTACATCAGATAATCGTATAAATATTCTAAAAACAATGTACTGTACATACTGTGCTAACCTGCATACGCTAATGCTTCGTATCTTAAAAAAGAGTTGTTGGTCGAGCTTGATTGGTTTGGAATTATCAGCCTGGTGTTCATTTTGGTAACATTCGCAAAGGTGTTCTGCTTAGTAAAATCGGCATCTGCGATCGGTTCAGTATACTGGTGATTTTTGACTGGCTCAAAATTGGTTCGGTGAGAAAAAATGCGTTTGGTACACCCTTACTAATTTTTACCACACAAACATTTGTAACTACCGTAAGTCGTTTGTTAAAGTTGTGGGCTTATGCTGTTAATTTGGCTAAAATCGGGGGTGGGCGAAAATAAGCGTAACCCATTTTCTAACCTTATTTCTGGGACCGTCAATCACAGAAAATTTGGCGATTATGCTACCGTTAGCATACAATAAAACCGTTTTAAACTATATCAAACAGGCCAATTGTTAGGTACTTTTATGTTGTGAAGAGGGGAAGGGGTTTGGGAACTAGGCGTAACCTCCCTGCAGGTGCTAGAAGACAGAAGTAGAGTCCACTATTAACCCCGGGAGGGACGTGCAAGACAGTAAGCGAAGAAGCGTTGCACGTTTCGTTTCTCCATTTGCACCATAAAGCTTTTAGTGATTTCGCTGCAGAAAACGGTGACGTAGGGGATGTGCGTCAATTCGACTTACATGACTTTAAGCGTTTTAGGGGAATTGGGCGTTAGCTTCACCTCGGCGTTTAATACACAATTTATGCTACTGCCTCTGATTGGAGGCATTGCGTAATGAAACGTTAGCAAAAGAATTCAATTTCTGTTCGAGTGAGTGCTCCACACATCCTGACGCCAATGTATGGACTGGAGCAAACTCCAGAAAATCGCAGCACAAACACTTGTGAGAGATGTTAAATTTCATAGGTTAAGTCATTTTTATTACAAGATACATTTTAATACGAAAAGAAACCTAATTCTTTGTAGATTTTTGAGGTCTCGGTGCCCGAGAAACTTGTTTTTGACTTTGCCATGCCTAAAAAGTGTTTACGCCATGAATTTTTTAGAACTGTAAGCAATTGAGAATCAAATAATTTTTTTTGCCCTAAGGCCTAAAGCACATATTGTTGTAAGGCCATGCATTCGGGTACTTAAATTATCGCAGAACAAAATTTCTTATGGTGGAAATAGTTCCAGTGATAAAAATTGATATTTTTGCCAGTTTTTG
>JAHWFP010136697.1:14921-32528 GCA_023313725.1 Lithobius niger | reverse complement strand
TTTACTTCGAAAGATGTGAGTTCGAATTCGGATCCAAGCAACGTTACTACATCCGCTCTAAGAGTTTCGATTCTGGCTAACAAAAGCAAACATCCACATAAAACTGCATCTAAACCAAAATGAAAAACACAGATTAAGTCCCAAGAACTGAGAAAATCCCATCATCACTAATGGCCTTTCAAGTTCTTCCCATCACAGTCACCCACTTTGGTGAAGACCATATACGGCTGTTTGCAATAGCCACACAGTACCATGGTGAACCCCAGGTTTGAATCCTATGGGGATTTTCACGAAGGTTTTGCAATCCAACGTACCACACACTGGATATCCAAATCAACATTTGTTTACTTCAGAATGGATACCATAATACATAAAAGAATCTAACCTAAAACAAAATTCACACTGGGCTGAATACTCCATCAAAATCCACACTGCTTGCTTGACAAAACCCCCGAGCTACTAGTCGGGAGCGGAAAAGTCTAACGCTTCCGTCGGTATTCTTCTACCTTGTATATCCATTTACATCCCCACTTCCATACCAATAGTTACATTAACCTCTTAAAGGACGTAACGTCGTCTCCCATGGACCGTCCCCACTTGTGAGGACAGGCAATGGCTTCTGCATAGATAATTGGCCCAACAATACACACGTATGCCGCAGCATCACAGAAATCAACAGGACTATCCTGCCCACTAGTGGATACAGTTCCGAAAACAGGTGTTCGTCTACCCCTAAAACCGAACAGTGGTTCAAACTGACATCCCCGTTCTACACAATATTATTTGACATCATTAACACTGCAGAACATAATTCCATCTGGGGTGTGATAGTACACATCCAACCTACCTACCCTTTGCCCCGTCTGACGGATTACTACGTCCCTACACCAATACTGAAAATCTAAAGGAGCCAATTTGGGGGAGGAGCCTACACTATTACTACGAATGAATGGTCGAGGAGGAACTTCTTCAATGGTTAGTGGGCCCTCAGTCATAACTTCTGCATCTACCCTAGAATTACCATCCGATTCTGACACTGTACCCGAACTAAGTCCCATCCCACAGTTAAATGTAGTTGCACTTAGACTGAGTTTGGGCACACTCTGAGGCCTATACTGCAAGGACCACCTCCCTTCCCCATAACTAAACCTCACCAACCGTTACATGTTTAGTTTCAATGACCAAGTAAGTATGGGGATTCCACTCTATATCCTACTGTCTACCGCATAGCCAATGAATACCCCCTCCCAGCTTTAACGTCAAGGGTATCCCTTCCCGGCTTATGGAAGTGTACATAACACATTGCACCAGGTCTTCGTAATGTCAGACTGATACACCTCGAACAAACAAAAACGTACAAGGGACCCTAAAGCCTAAGTATGAGTGAGGGCACCTATGCTTCAGGTAGGTGAACGTACATACAAATTCTACCCAAGATTGCGTGGCAGAGGCGTCTCGTGAAGTATTGCACGTACCCCTTCTAACAACGTGCGGTTAAATCGCCTAGCGATTCCAGCCATAGCTGGTGAGTAGGCATTGGTTCGCTGATATCTGATACCCAACCTACATATATAATCACAAAATTCCGTACCTCAGTCCGTGCGAACATTTACAAAGTTGAAGCTAAATTGTCTTTCCCTCCTGGCACGAAAGTCAACAAACGTTTGAAACACATCGCTTCCCTTAGCGATGGGAAACACCCCTGCATAACGAGAATAATCAAGTAAAGTAAGCACATATCTACAATTACCCAAGGATACCGTGCGACTTGGGCCCCAAACATCCATGTGAAGGAGCTCGAGGGGCTTCTTACTCTGCAAAGCACCAATACCCTTAAAACTGGTCCTAGTCGATTTGGTTACCTTGCAGACCTCACACTGAGGAGAGTTAGGCTTCACTCACTAGTATCCATGTACCACCTTGGAGTTATGGAAATGTATCGGGCCCAATTTACGCTGATGACCGAGCCTCGAGTGTCAGGTTTACACAGAAACCGACTTAATTGGATACAACATCAACACGTACTTTAAAGTCCCCCTTCTGATTCCTACTTAAGCCAAGGGAACTCGTACTCGAACCAGATGAACAAACTACAGCTCCATTCACATGTTTTGGTTTGACCTTAAGAGGCAACAATGCATACACAATAAAACTTGTTTGCGATTCGCAAGAAAAAAAATTGGGCATAGTGGCCCCGTGCGACCGCATATAGCGGCCAGACCCCAAAGGGCATCAAATTCACCCCCCCACTCAGCCTAAGGACCCAAGGAAGAGAAGACAGTCGAAGGCAAAAGGAGGGGGGAGAGCCCTACTTCAAACCCATAGTACTAACCGTCCAAGTTGCCAAACTCCAGTGAGACCATGTCTTGATGCACACCGCAGGAGCCAACGCAGCTGCCATTCCAGGACCAAAGAAATGTAGAGGCAATAACGATTAATGTAAACATACCCTAACATATCATAAACACATAGGCCTATGGGCAAACGCCCATGGAGACACTTACCATACCATTGGCGACACAATGCTCACCGGCGACATGTGACACCCTTAACGTGACAACTGGCAACAGAACGGCGACAATGTGTCCCGCTGCGTCAGCGTCATAATAGCTACTTACCCTGGTGACCACTGGCTACAGAACGGCGACGATGTGTCCCGCTGCGTCAGCGTCATACAGCTATTTTCCCTGGCGACAACTGGCTACAGAACGGCGACAATGTGTCCCGCTGCGTCAGCGTCATAACAGCTACTTCCCCTGGTGACAACTGGCCACAGAACGGCGACGATGTGTCCCGCTGCGTCAGCGTCATACAGCTACTTTTCCTGGTGACAACTGGCTACAGGACGGCGACAATTTGTCCCGCTGCATCAGCGTCTAGTAGCTACTGAGTGTCGCCGATGGTGCTACACACGTGTTGCCAGTGACGACAGCGTGGGTCCGGTTAAAAACCGGCTTCAATTTGCACCCCTCGGCTCAACCAGCATTGCAATTATGTCCAAACGCGGCACTTGCAACTTTTTTTTTTTTTTTTTTTTTTTTTTGCTGGGATAGTCGGACCACGGACAGCGCCCGTGGCCGGCTTTTTACCACTCAGTGTAGGAACCGCACCGCTATTTTCCCCCACCGGGAGCGGTCGTCCTATTCATCCTCTCAACACTACTGGTTTTCAACTTACCGCCACTGTCGGCCACTCACCTAACGCCCGCCATCGGATCGGCACGGACCTGCCTTGCGGGACGGTGACAACTCCACTGGCTCACTCTACAAATCACCATCTGCATGAAAAAAATGATATTTCAACGCGAACAACATCCCGGGGAAGAACGGGAGGCAACGACGCCTCCGTAACCACGAATCACAAAGGCTTCATTCTCGGCCGCCATCTTGCCCTCGACAACGACCGGCCGACCAAACACACCGCCGGCATGGCCGTATCCGTTAAGCCTACCGTCTACCGACCGTTGCCGTGCTTCGATCCTGTTCCCACCGTGCTGCTTTCCACTAAGCCGCTCGTCGGATCCACTTCTTGACATCGAAGTCCGTTGTTGTAGTCCATAATACGCGTTGGTTAATTCGCGAAGCACACAGTAAAAACTCGCACAACCATCCACGATGGGAGTGCTCGAAAAGTGATGCGGTTGGAATGGTGGGGGCGCTGACGTCGGTAAGGACGTGCAGCGCCGCCTGGCGGCAGTGGAGAAAAGCTTAGGGTGAACGTAAAAAATGGTGTTTTTAGTTCATAAGCGAGCAGTAAATAGCGTAAAAAGGTGGTTTAGCATAATTACTGAAGGTAAGTATTTGCAGGAAGTAAGAAATTGCAAAATTTTGCAAATTATTTTTGGAAATGAAGCATTAGGCTTATCCATGAGAAATCCTTTAACTAGAAAAATGGTTTCTGATTGATTAACCTAATGAGTTTTTTGTTTGACTGTTTCAAAAAAAATTAGCAAAAACAGTTCTGTAGCCTACACGCAAATTATACATAATAGCGTAAGACTTCTAAGTTTTATTGTAAGAAAATAATGCGAAACAAAGCGAAAATTAACACCATAGCTGCAACTTATAAGAGGGAAAAAATAAACAATTTTATTGCGTTTTTGTGTGTGAATTACCCGGTATCCGGTACCGGCTCGGATCCGGAACCGATCCGGCACTAACAACAAATTATCCGGAACCGAACCGGATCCGGCAAAACGGTTATCTGGACGATCCCTATAAGGAACCTTTATTCTGTCCCTTGAGTTTCGTTGCAACTCAACGACGGTGAAAACAAGGGAAGAAAATTGTGTTCTTTGTGCACGTACCTTTCTTTCTTCTTATCCAACTTTTTTATTACTACGTCGCAGATACCAGGAGCCATCGCTGCCTCCACTGCTGTTAGAAAATCGTCCACACTCTGAAAGAACGTCCAAAAAATCAGTATCGTGCTCAAAGAACCACTGGCTACTCCTCGCAAAGCACCTTGATCAAAAAAATCTGTGCAGCATATCGACACAAATTCACTTACCTTCCCATTAACAGCAGAATTGAGCTTAGTTAAATGTTCCCTCATTTCATCTGGCAACTTCGTTATCATTTTGTTACGAATCTGAAACGAAGAACAGCACAAGTTACAGTAAAAAAATTTGCTTTAAAGTTGTCTAAACAAATAAACCGAATTTCTTCATTGCTGGATGCCAGGAAGAGATATTATCAACGTTCCTACAAGAAGCCAACACCCATAAGCTAGAAAACAACATGCTGGGTGTCTATAATTTTGCTAGCATGGATCTTGATAAAATGCACACAAATCACTAAGTTGTAAGGCTGTACCGAACCGAACAAACCAAACCGAACATGGCCGGTGTTCGGTTCTTTCAAACGCAGAATACCAAACCGAACATATTTTCACTTCTAATCGACGGTTTTTGATGTTTGAAAACACCATTTTAAAGGTTTTTCCGCCAGCTTTCTGTTGGTCCAATCCACAAGTTCCTAGCTCTAACGGTTCATAAGTTGTAGTAGAAATTTTTTGTGTGTTTGTAAACAGAGTTTCAACATCCATGGACTTACAAGTCTATGTGAAAATACCAACATTTGTTAAGAAACTTGTGCTTTGATGAATCTTGTGAACTGAGTTCGTTTACATTTTAGTTTAAGATAGATTGGTTTGGTACATTTTTGTTCGGCTCGGAAGTGTTCAGTGTTCGGCTTATTTAAGGTTTGTTCGGTTTGGTTCGGCTGAAAAATTCTTGTTCGGTACAGCCTTACTAGGTAGTATAAATATTATAAACAGCGAGCATCATAGAATGACAAAGAATGTCGTTTATTAGGCCATTTACGGTAAAAGCTTCACACACTTAACAAAATCTACTTTTCATTCCCATAACTCATGGTTTTTCAGCCACAAAATTAATTACAGTAAATGCTTGAAATATGGAGAGATTTATTTTACTTTGGCTTGTAAGAATTTGTTACGCACTGCCAAATGTAAAATTCCATATTTCTAGGCATATGGACAAATTTTCAATGGAATTCTGTTGTTGGAAAACAGAATCATCTCTCTTCATCAGGCGCAATAACAAAAAGCGTCCAACTAGAGACATGATGCCGTTTCAAAATTTCCCTCTACTGCAACGACACACTAGTCGCTGTTGACAGTGGCTCCCTCTTCATCTTGGGCCTCATCTTGATGTGCGAGGTGGAATTTCCTCCAGCTAGCAGAAAGCCAACGCGATTCACAAGTGGGAACGTTTTTGGCCATTTTCTGGAAAAACATGTGGATCACTTACTCCAGGAGAGAAGATGAGTGGTCACTCTCTCCAGGAAAGCGATGAGCAATCACTCTCCTGTTAACAATATGGCCGATCACATCAAAGCTTGTAGTCACAAAGGTTTGAGAGACAGAAATTGGTATAATGTGTGAATTATAAACTAAACTAAATTTATGAATTAACGAGACTAAAGGCACAGCATTTTCATTACATTGAATCCAGATCATGTGCATGAATGATTGAATGGCAACAACGCACATGAGCTCTCAATCGTGATGCGGGCCGAGGCTACCAAAAGTTTGTGTGGTTAGAAATTAGCTTAACTGTGAATTATGTTGGATTTTGAAGGAGAGACCAGACAATAGCCAAAATTTGTGAATAAATTAAAACGAAGACATTGCATGAATGCTAGATTGAATCCAGATCACGTTAGCGAATGATTCTGTTATCACAAGCTTTTCCATGATAGAGAAAACTCCTTTCCTGGACAGAAGTTAGTTTAGGAAATAAATTATTCTCGTTTTAACGTCCACCCGTTGATTAGCCAAATTAACTGCATGAGCCCACGGGCGTTTAATACACTTGCGTTAATATTGAAACGATTCTAAAAATGAGCAGCGCTATCTACGATGGAACTGATGAACTGAATGAAAAAACATTGGACTTTGCTAATAAATTCAACGGCACATCACACCACTCATTCTTCAAATATTTCGTTCAATACTATCCTCTTCACATACGTTATAAAATGAGTAGTTTGCATATGCACGAAAGGAAAAAACAAATCCGATTTCACATATTTTCAGTTCTCAATTTACCCTGCAGCCGATTTCGGAAAAAAGATTAAACAATATTGAATCTAGCGGTATAGATGACCGTGTTCTTTTCTGTTAAAAAATGGCAACCTGTTAAATGTAAAAAAGTTAAGGCAATGGTTTTCTTGGTGCAGGTTAAACAACCTCATATCCCCACAGCAGATTCATCATTTACAAACCTCAGGTGTTATCGTTACTTCCTCACCCAAGGCCATCATCTGCTCTTGAGCCAAGTAGGTTATAATTAGGTTAACGGCTTCAATGCCAATTGTCTTGAGCAAATGTTTGCTTAATTGAGCCTGGACATCATCTAAAACAAAAGAAAAGATAAAGTCAAACAACTTTAACAAAACAGACTTTACTCGAGGACAAGAGAAATAAAATACGTATGTTTGGTTCTCAGAATACTGCATTCGCATATACAAGATGACTCCATAAAAGAAGCATTACATTTTTGGGCTCGCATATTCCAAAGACATAAACGGCTGCGATTATGTAAGACGGGTGACTTTAACAAGGCTTTCGTAAGGCTGTGGTAGCAACTACTTACATTTACTAGATGGTATCGGAAAACTAAGCACAATTATGCGAAATTTCAAAGACAAAGATGTATGAATATCTTGGCGAATTTTCAATATCAAATAACTGCTGGAGATGTCCAGTCACAGCCGACTAACTTCATCAGGTAAAGAACATCATTTCTTCTTGTCGTCGGCTCCTCTTGTGGTATTTGAATTTGTATTGAATTCCAATATTAGTAGGGCCGGCCTTGCTAATATTGAATTCCAATATTAGTAGGGCCGGCCTTGCTCTTCCTCATCTCCCCACATCGCGTCCTCCCATATCAGGAGTCGAATTTCCAAATTTTGATCCGGGTGGAAATTTGCACCCCAAAATCTGTTACTGGGGTGCAAAAAAAGTCTTTGGAGTGCAAAACCAAAATGTAAACCAACACTATGATCTCCTATTTTATAGCCATTGAAAATTCTAACATTCAGCATCTCAATAATATGTAGTTTTCCTGCACTTTGGTTAAAACTGACTAATTAGCTTCACTATTCAACTGAAAAACCTATACACATAGTTTACCCAAATATAGTAAAAAATGGAGTTCAACTTCTTTGAAGGAATGGTGTCACAAGAAATCTAATTCCAAGCTGTTTAAAATGCCGTAAACCGCAAGTCTGTAGCTTGTGCGGTTCAAAAGTTACGAAAATTTCAACTTTGGTGTGCAATTTTGCACTTCAAGCGTTGCTTCTGCAGTGCAAAGTGCGATTTTGGAGTGCAATTTGCCCCTGTGCATCCGAATATTTCGACCTCTGCCATATTAGGGTTGGTTCTCCACTTCCTCCTGAGATTGTCTCTCAGTTTGTTTCGGAGCAGGAACTAGATTGGTGGATTCAATGGTCCCTGGATATTCATCATCACAGCCTTCTCTCGGATGTGCTGTTGACTAGCCAGGGATTCCAGCCCTCTCAGGTGCATGTCTCTGGTAGAGTTTGACACTATTAGGGTCTCAGTTCGTTCCCAGTCGATCTTGTGCAAAGGTTCCATGTGGTGAACTACGATGCCGTTTGTTTTCAGGCTGTTTCTCGTCTCAGACACATGCTCCTTTACTCTTGTTTTCATGCCTTTTCTCGTCTCGCCAATGTAGATGACTAGATGGTATACTAGTGAAATCACCTGACATTGGATTCGAAGCCTTATATTTTTATTTTATAACGCCTTTGATTTTGGACTGCATAGTGAGGCTATTTCTAAAATATATGTAATGTAATCAAAACTATTTGAGCCATGGACTTGGAATTAGACCAATTGGATAGCTGACTGAGAATAATGATTAGAATGGTGATGTGTTCAATATGTAGTACCTCACATTTATCAATACTGACGGACATCTTGTTACAATTTTGATCAAGCTGGCACATTTGTTAGATTTTCTTGCAATGACTAGGAAGAGAGCCAGTCACGAGAATGCCCTACGTCCATCCATGCCCATCCGCTTATGCGTTTAATTTATAATTCGACATGAAACTGAATGTTGAAAAACATTTCAGTTTCACTGTGAGTTGAACAAAACTATGTGGTATACGATGACAGCATCAACACAATTGAAATAGTGCAACAGAAGCAGCAAATTTACAAGAATTACTGTGAATCTGAAGCTGAAAATTAAACATAGTTGGTACAAATGAAAACAATTGAAGGGTGGGCGTCACCATCAACACGCCAAAAATGTACTTTCTAAAATTGGCAAAATGTAGACATGGGCATTAATTACGAGATTTAGAGTAGTTCAGGTGATCTTTTCCTTTCGTACATTTATGTAAAAAGTAGTTACTATACTCCATACAAGATTTAAAAATCTGAAATAGGCCTAGCCTATAACTAATAGCGATTATCCGTTCCAGTTGAACGGTGCACTTAGCAACTTTAAGAAAAACAAACTGCTGAGTAGAAATCCAAATAGTAACCAACTTACGTATTGATTGAAAAACAATAGGAAATTTTTCATTGGTACGAAAAAAAACGGTAGCAATTTGTCTGCCAAGAAGTACACATAAAATCAAGCTACTCTCATACAATGAAAAAGAATCCAGTCTTGTACATTAACTTGTATAAAATACTGTGTGGATGAATGTGGGTCATGGGACGGATCATCATGTTCAATGCAAAGCAACACCGAAGAATGCTAACGAAGAGGCCACTGACAGCTTGGATGGCAATCTTATTACCATATGGGTCGGACCGACACCTTATTTTGTTGTAGGCTGGTAGCCAACATAGCTTTGTTAAGGATTGCATCTTGCATCTCGATGCTGCGGATAACGATGTTGACGAACTGCGTGTTACTAGGATTGGATGGAATTAAAATTTGACAAATTGTTTTTCTCCATTTTTTTTTTATTATCTTCATGTTTTTTTGTGTGTGGTGTGTTTGGGGAGGGGGGGGGCGAGAGAGGAGGTGTGTTAGAAAGAACTGGTAGGCCTCAATGAAATTAAGCGATAACCAATGAACAAGGTCAACAGTTTTTCGCTAAGGTTGTTTCATTTAGTCCACGAGTTTTGAGTTCATGCAGTAGGGTTTGATGCACACTTTAACTTTATCCTAGTACCACTTCAAGTCAGCTATATCCGTGACACAATGTAACACACTTAAGTTTCAAATAGATTGCAGTTGCAATAGTTGAAAATGCACTTGTACCTGAGAAAACCATCAGTCCTTTTTCAAACAACCTAATGTTGACTACGAGACCGTTGATTTTTTCCTGAAATTCTCCATGGGTTTTGCGCCGATTGGAACCAGTTGCGGCAGAAGAAGCAAGGAAGACAGACTGCACTACTTCTTGGTACGATTTTGTCAGCGGCCTGCATAGAAGAATAAGATAAATCTTTTCTAATTTGTTAACAATATATCTAATATCATTACGAGCAATTAAAATACGCAAACAAAACACTGAGGACCTCCGATACACACATTTTTGGTTCCGATACCGATGTACAACCAATAGTATCTACATTTTTCAGGCATAACAATACAGTTTGAATACCAACATTATCAGCTAATTTGACACTGACACTCATGATGATGCTTCAGAAAACAAGGATTAACTTGAAAATGAGTTGAAGACAAAACAAGAGAATCGGAGGCAAATTTTTTTTCTTTGCTTCACCCGCATTACTTCAGATTATAAAGGGATGTTTACAAAAGCAAATTTCAACTTTCTTCCTCCAGTAATAGGGTGATCTAATGATTCTTTCTTGAGACTTTTCTGTGATTTTTGCTAAATAACTTGAAAAACACCTGACAGCAGAAAAGTATTGCGACAACTGCTTTATGCAACGGCAGAATTTCCATGACTACTTCTATTACATACATATTTTTTTTATTTCCATCAAACAGTTTATGTGTGGGTTGCCAAAGGAGTTCAACGAACCGACCTTAATGTTTGCAGAATCAAGAATTTTCCAAAGAAAAACACATCGTTAGGGCACATTTTGATTGAATTGCCACATTTATAAAACTAAAAACAGCGTGGGTGATACATATTTGAAATTCATTTTTAATTTCTACATAGGTAAAGTACGAAACTCAGCAGGAATTCAACTTTTGTGCTTCATTATGTGTCGCAGAATTTGCATTAACTGAAGCAGAATTGATGCATTTTTGCTACATGAAGCACCAGAGAAGTAATGAACAGTTCGAAACGAACATGGACTCGATGTATTGAATTCAGAATGTTCAAGACCGAGTGCTACGCCTGAGGAAGACAGACAAGCAGTGAATTAACATCAAAAAGTTGGTCTGTCAAAATGTGCAATTACTAGTGATGGAGAGCGTCTTGACTTAGAAAATTGTACGTAATTGACAGAGTGTAGCAAAATTTGTTTAGTGTGTTTTGCTTTTTATTGTTAAGTTTTTTTGTATAATAATTATCTACTTTTTGCCGTTTTTATACTGCTATGTGGTAAACTGAATTTAAACAGGGCTAGTCACGTTTTTTTTCCCCACAATGTTCCATTTCATAAAATGATGTTATCTCGTGCCTAAAGATACTCACGTGTCATTGCATGCCTGCGAAAACCATGCATGTTAAAAACTTTCCTACAGGGCAAGTAGAACTGTGAGTGTAATTATTGAGGGAAACAGATAAGTGCAGATAATGCAAGAAAATCGATACAAAACGTGAATTTGGTATGCGAGTAAATACGAATCTTGGATAACCTAAGATAAGATGCACCAAAAATTCTAAGTAAAACCATATCATAACTCGATAAATGTCTAACAAGTGAATCAAGCAAGAGAGAGAATGTTTTTGCTACATAAATTGTCTTTTTTTAATGCTTAGAACACTATCCTCTAAGGATCGTTAGCACGGTTTCAACCCCAACAAGTTTTAACCCATAACCACCTAGATACGACCGTACGCATTCAACGTATAACAGCGAAAAACTAAGTCCCAGCGCGAGCTTTGTGAGGGGCCCCCAGGGACCCCGAGCAAAGCGGGCAGTCACAGCCTAGTGGTCAGCGTCATCGGCTCCAAACCAAGAGAATGCCGGTTCGAATCCGAGAACCGACCCAAGTACCATATGGACTCTAAAAAAAGGGTCTGAAAGTTCTTTCAGGCGGTTATGGGTTAATATCATTATCATAAAGAGTGGCCAGCCCCAGATCAGTCTTTATATTTATCTCTTTATCGTAAAAAAGAAACATTTTTTTCACCGCATACAAGTCAGCTTGTCGCTGCAAAAAAATGTCATACGATTGCTACAGAAAACTTAACTCACGTGTAAAGTTACTAAAATAAAGCGCACCTATGAATATATTCTGAGATTTCCTCTAAGAGTTCTGGTGGACACTCCTCCAACTCATCCCGTTTTCGCAATTCCTCGACAAGTTCATTAGTTGACATGAACGGTACCGAATTAGTATTCTTTTTAATGTTACTCTCATCTTCGTCAGCTGACTCATCACTATCACGTGTACGGTATTTCTTCTTCACTGCTTTTGACTTCGTTTCCCGACCCTGTGTCCCACCGCCAGCTTTGCCTCCTGCGGCTTTTTTCCGCCGTTCGTCTTTGCGCGAGTCTTTTGCGCCGTCCATTGCTGCATCTGCCCTTGATGCTTTCGCTCGTGAGGCGAAGTCTTTGTTCGTTAATGGGAGGCCTTTTTGTGCATCCTGTAATAAGAACGTTGAGACAACAAATAAATAATACAACGAATCAAACTCTTTCCGGTGAAGTTGGTTGACCATGCAAAAAAGAGTTACTGGTGTACGCCCGGTTTCGAAATATAAGTACCAGGATACCAGGTTTTATTTTTTTTAACACAGTATGTAGTCAGCCTGAATAATATCACTGATGCACTACTCATGTTATATCGTATTTAATGTTTTGAGTTTTTGCAAAATACCTTTTCACTGGTTTGAGCTACAGGCTCAGAATATGCATCATTGAAAAGCTTGTTTCAAGCTGGTTACAACGGTTCAGTGTAATGTCCATATCGGTCAAAAACTGGCAAAAATATCAATTTTTATCACTGGAACTATTTCCACTCTAAGAAATTTTGTTCTGCGATAATTTAGGTACCCGAATGCATGGCCTTACAACAATATGTGCTTTAGGCCTTAAGGCAAAAAAAATTATTTGATTCTCAATTGCTTACAGGTCTAAAAAATTCATGGCGTAAACACTTTTTAGGCATGGCAAAGTCAAAAACAAGTTTCTCGGGCACCGAGACCTCAAAAATCTACAAAGAATAGGTTTCTTTTCGTATTAAAATGTATCTTGTAATAAAAATGACTTAACCTATGAAATTTAACATCTCTCACAAGCGTTTGTGCTGCGATTTTCTGGAGTTTGCTCCAGTCCATACATTGGCGTCAGGATGTGTGGAGCACTCTCTCGAACAGAAATTGAATTCTTTTGCTAACGTTTCATTACGCAATGCCTCCAATCAGAGGCAGTAGCATAAATTGTGTATTAAACGCCGAGGTGAAGCTAACGTCCAATTCCCCTAAAACGCTTAAAGTCATGTAAGTCGAATTGACGCACATCCCCTATGTCACCGTTTTCTGCAGCGAAATCAACTAAAAGCTTTATGGTGCAAATGGAGAAACGAAACGTGCAATGCAACGCTTCTTCGCTTACTGTCTTGCACATCCCTCCCGGGGTTAATAGTGGACTCTACTTCTGTCTTCTAGCACCTGCAGGGAGGTTACGCCTAGTTCCCCAACCCTTTCCCCTCTTCACAACATAAAAGTACCTAACAATTGGCCTGTTTGATATAGTTTAAAACGGTTTTATTGTATGCTACCGGTAGCATAATCGCCAAATTTTCTGTGATTGATGGTCCCAGAAATAAGGTTAGAAAATGGGTTACGCTTATTTTCGCCCACCCCTGATTTTAGCCAAATTAACAGCATAAGCCCACGAACTTTAACAAACGACTTACGGTAGTTACAAATGTTTGTGTGGTAAAAATTAGTAAGGGTGTACCAAACGCATTTTTTCTCACCGAACCAATTATGAGCCAGTCAAAAATCACCAGTATACTGAACCGATCGCAGATGCCGATTTTACTAAGCAGAAGACCTTTGCGAATGTTACCAAAATGAACACCAGGCTGATAATTCCAAACCAATCAAGCTCGACCAACAACTCTTTTTTAAGATATGAAGCATTAGCGTATGCAGGTTAGCACAGTATGTACAGTACATTGTTTTTAGAATATTTATACGATTATCTGATGTAAGTCTTTGTATACTTAAAATGACTGAAAAACGCTATAGACGAGATTTACTTATAACGTTACTGTTGCAATTCTAAAGACCCTTAGCCTAACGTCATAATGAGGTTTACCCGTAAATGTCCAAATCTATCCAGAAATAAAAGCTCAAAGGTGAAAATTGTTTGTAGTTCGTGGGTTTAAAAGACACATTGTCACCAACAAAAAATCTGAAAAATCTACCACGGTGCCATATAGCAGCGCTTAAATAAATACTGATGCAAACCTATTTACGTTGCCTTTTGGACTTAAATGTCAAGACTGCCTGAGCGGGGAATTGAACCCACGACCTTTGAAGCCAAAAACCGAGGTCCTACACAGCTCAGCCATACTGACATGGACATACTGTATAAAAGAAATGACATTTTACATTCCTTCGCTTAACGCAAGCTAGTGCTAGATAGTACTAGATGATGCGTACTTTCCTTCGGTCAACCTGCCTTTAAGCCTAACTGAGAGCCACACATGCATTCGGGAAAACGTCCATCTGGTTAAGCCTAATTGGTGCGGTTGTCATTGTTTTGCAGTTGAAGGTAAGTTTGATCGGATTAATGATTTTTGTTTCTTATGCCCAGAATACTGACCAACCCAGTAGCTGGTTCTGCATTTAAGTTGCGATTAAGCGCATAGCTTGTTGGTGAACAGCAAACTTTAGTAAATGGTACCGGTAATCAGCAACTGTTCGCCAACTCGGCAAATTTTGACTGGCAACCATTTGCACCGATCACAAGTTGATCGGCAAAAGTCGGTTCAGCAAAATGGGTTCGATTCATCCTTAAAAATTAGTTTTAACGGTGGTATGTTAGATTTTGGAGAGTGACTAACTAACAAACTAAGTTTGTACACAAATTATAATAAAAGCAATGTGTTAAATTGAATTCAGATCCTGTAAGTGAACGAGTGGGTAATCTTAGACTTTTCCATAATGGAGTAATTCCTCCTTGGAGTTACAGGTTAGAAAATGGGTTAGATTCTATTTAATGCTGCTCCAATTTTTGTCTCATTAGCTACATAAGCCTATGGGCATTTAAAAGACGATTTACGGAAATTTACATGGGAAACTGATGAACTACATTTATTTGAGTACAATTTTGTTCGGAGAGTGTGCTTTTACCAACCAAGAGGATTACATGATTTTTGATCAAATTCTGATTTGAAACAACAACAGTTTGTTATTTAGTACAGAATTTCAAGCAATTCCAGGTCTGGCAAACACTCTCTATGATTCAAGGATTTTTTAAGCTTATGCGAACCCTGCCTTCATATAATCTGGGTTTGGATAATCTGTAGGGCTGTTCGGAAAACAATGCTGGCAAGCCAAGTATCAGCAAAACCGACCCAATACCGACAATTGGCAATTCAGTTAAAAAATACCACAACTCTGCACAAAATCCTTGATTATGCAAGTTCCACGACATTAAATTTAGTTTGTTGCAATCCTGTGGTAACCCACACATGCATCAGTTATTTGATGGAAATTAAAAAACACATAATATAAAAGCGTGGAAAGAGTGCAAAATTTGTCAGTTGCAGAAAACACGCGTCCGACTGTTACTATGGTAAATTAATTTTCCCATTGCTAGCTATGTCACCTTAGCCTAAAAACGGACAAACCTTTTCCGCTCTGACGGCCATGATGGCATCAAAGGGCTTCAGGAGATCCTGCACAAATTTTTCACTGCACACGATAGTACTGCAGAAAATATGAGCAGGTGCGGTGTGCTTGCTACGGCCCTTGAGGACAAGCTGCAGGAGCTGATGGCAATCACTTGAACTAAGGATGGACGGAAGGATAGGCTGAAAATAGAAAGAAAAACTTGGTATATAATGGAATATTTGTAACTTGGAATTCGCAAGCTGGATCACTACTGAAAATTTTAAACCTCATGTAGGTACAAATTTTAATTTCTTTTTGCCACAGGCTGGCTAGACTACTTCAATAATAGTCCAAAATACCAGGTAAGGATGGAAGGTTTTGGTTTCTATTGCCCTTATGAAAACATACATTTATTAAATGAACATGGTACGCTATTTACCAAAATTGTCCCCTGATCGTCACAAATCAAGGTGCGAATTTTCAGTGGTCTTTTATCTTTTAGAAAGATCTCCCACCTTCCTCAGGCACTTCGAGCGTTGAACGTCTTTTGACTTGGAGAAACGGGAAACATACACTACCTAATTTTTATAGCATATCCTTCCTTTGAAGGCTCTGTTCACTACAGAAGAAGTTGGCTTCACTGCCATGCTCCCAACCCCATACCATCGTGCATGCGCGTGTGCCTCTATATAAGGAGCCGCCTCAGCGATGGGCGTCATTCTTTCTACCACTCAGGGTCTATCATAGTGAACGAGAGGGGAGGCCGGGCAGGCCAAGGTAATGCATGTTTTCATAAGGGCAATAGAAACCAAAATCAACCAGCCTTACCTGGTATTTTGGACTTTCTATATGCCATGAAAAAATACATTACCTGATTTTTATAGCAGACGTCTTCCAAAGGATGTGGGTGCCGAGGATGCTGGAGCCCGTGCTGCGAGCCGGCTGCCCTGGAGTACAAGTACCCCGTGATACGATCCAAGCAGGCTTGACGATAAATGTCAGAGGCCGGCAAGCTTTCCTCAGGAGGAAAGGGATCGCGTTCAGGGCCAGGTAGAGGGAAAAAGAAAGCATGCAAACATGACAAATTTTTTCCGTACCTGTGAAACGGTAATCCAAATGTAGATTAAGATACTGGAAGCTGCGTGTCAGCAGGAAGTGGAGATTCCGCTGGGTGTCCGAGACAATGAAGAGTGTCACTGGCGAGGCAGTTGGAAAATTAATAAGAAGACATAAACTGTGGTGAGAGTAGCACAGGAGTAAACTTTGAAGATGGTTACCCAGTGTTCGGAGTCCCTTAGTGTCCACAAGCGTTTTAAGGCTTGGAGGGGTAATATTGTAAATGGAGAGTCCGGAATATGGTAGTGGAATAACTTGGTCGAAGGCGCTGTTATATCATCATGCTTCTGCTGGAGGTGGTGTCGATGTTCTTGGTTTATGAATTTTGAATTTCTAAAGTTTCCAAGAGCGGTCTGCCAATAAAACGAGGCGAGACCGGATGCCGGGGAGTCCGCTGTAAAGGGGTGTCCAATACTGAAAGGGGTCTTGAGGTCAAGTGGATTGGTTGTCTGAAACTGTACGTTGGAAAAAGAGAAGAAGAGTTCATTGAAGAAGGGACTCCCCGGTTGGAAGATAGAGTTTTAAGGCAGGACTTGGAAACCGAGAGCCATACCTTTAGCTCGGTTATGGTAGTCTGGGCAGGGAGGATCCCATGTGGATGTTGACGAACACTGAATTAGCCCAGGGTATACCGGGAGAAAAGTGGGAGCATCATCGTATTACCATACTGTGTAGGATAATTGTTGCAGTCCGGTGGAGGAGGCTTATGTCCATGAAGATACTGCTGACTGGGCAGTGAGAAGCATGGCCGATTCTGCCTCCGTGACAGTGCCCGAGGTCAGAGGAGGGAGTTGGGAAGTCGTTACTGATGAACGGGAACAGGGGACTCACTAGACGAACTAGAGTCGAAGTTAGAGTCATGAACAGTCTGTCGCATGGAAGGAACAGTCTGTCGCAGGAACCCGAGTGGGTTGGTGCAGTTGAGGAACGGTGTCCGTGCGGACGCCGTCTTCGGGAACGTGCGTAGTAGTTGTCCCTGCATGCTGGAGAGGGAGGTAACGGGGAGAGTTTAGTAACTTGCTGAAGGTTCCTTTTC
>JAHWFP010136697.1:0-14911 GCA_023313725.1 Lithobius niger | reverse complement strand
GGCCGCGCAGAACTCATTCAAGGACGGGAGTCGCGGACTCCGTGTAAGAGTAGCGTAGTCCGTGACAGAGTTGGAGTCCGAAGAAACCTCAGAAGACAAGGGACGAGGCTTACGGTATTATTAGTCGTAAGGCGTGGTGTGGCCTTGGCCGTTTCGGCAGGGAGGCCGAAGTTGAATCTGCTGCAGGAATGAAGGAAACTTTCTTTGGAGACTTGGCTGGAATGAGGGAGTCCGAGGCACGGGAGAAATGACCTTGATCACGCTTGGGCTTTTCTGGATGCGATTTACTGTGAAACCGATCCCACTGCTAGGCAAAGGAAGTGCCCACATTACGGAAGGGGGGGGGAGGGAGAGGGAGCAGCTCTTCAGTAAACAAGCGTGTCCAAGCACGTTTGTGTCGTTGTCGATGTCATGGTATCTAATTAAGAAGAAAGCAAAGTCCTACTACTAATAAAAAAATTAAATGCAAAGAGCCGTATTTGAAACTATTTTCGTTTTGAATGCGATAAAAACAAAAATCCCATTGACAACGGAAGGCCGAAATGTCGAAAATGCTTACAAGAATTTATCCCGTTCAAACAAATTTTTAACAAAATAAGATGTTTTCAAGTGTTGAAAACAGTCGACAGAATAATCAGCCAAAACAAAAAATCAACAAAATACCAGTCCACCTAACAAAAGTCAGTAAACATATTATCGTAGACCACCGTTTTTAGAACAGTACCGTACAGTCCTGCAAAAACTTAATACCGTGCAAGGTGCAACACTAATGCAGAGAATAACTCATCGGCACCTGAAACGTGCTCAGCTGAGATAAACCACCTACATGCTGGCATGAAGAGGGACAAGGTGGCAGGCCCTGAAGGATTGATTGCCGAACACCTCTGTTTGCCTGGACGAAGGGCTGCCCCAGTATCCTGGCTTTCATCATCTCATCCTCGAGTCATGCCAAGTTGCCCACTGCCCGAAACCCGAACCAGGACTATTGACGCCAAATCTCAAGAAGACTACAGCTGACCCGACCACAAGTGAAAGCTATCATGGCATAGCACTTATGAGTGGAGATCGTAAAGTTTCTGAACCTTATGCTTCTGAATAGTGTTAGTCAAAGGCTGTCTGATACCAACAGTACAGGACAATCCGACTCTGATAACATGGGGACAGTAACCCGAAGCTCGAATCTGTTCAACGATTTAGCATAACAACTAAAAAGTTACCCATCATGATTAAATTTAGATATGCTACAATAAAGTCCACGCAGTTTAACCCATTGGCAATCAAGCTGTCGATTCGACTGCCTCTCTCAAACCAGCTTTTAGCAGCTTAAGGACAAAAACTAAGTCCTCATGCGCGCAGCAAGCTTTGTGAGGGGGCCCCGGGGACCCCGAGTAAAGCAAGCTGCAACAGCTCAGTGAGCAGCAACCCCGTCTCCAAACCAAGTGAACGCGGGTTCGAGTCCCATGACCGACCCCACTATCATATGGAACTTAAAAAAAATTGCCAGAAAAAATTGGTAAGTGAAATGGTTAACTTACAATGACAAAATGTGGTATGCTCATTGCTCAACTGAAATTTTGAGGCCAACTGCTTATGAATTTTGCGCGAGTTTGACGTAAGCTGATGTGTGCGAGGTTATCAGCCCAAAGTATCGGCAGAAATACGAACACTCAGATCCGATACCGATAACATACTATCTAACCCAATACTAGTATCAGTATCGCACAGCCGTAGTTAGGACCCTCGCTCTTACCTGTGATGCCCAATTTGGGTTCAAATGGAAACACTCCATCACACTAGCTGTGTACGCTGTTAAAGAAACTATTTGAAAGTATTGTAGGGCAGGTTACCGGATTTGCTTCGTTGACAAGGTGTAACACGACTCAATATTTCGATCTCTAGTGGCAAGGGCTTCCTTCTTACATTACTGACATGAGTGTTAACTGCTACAGACGCAAGCCATCCAGGTCAGCTGGGAAGATCTCCGTCTGTTCCTTTTATTATGGCAACACGTGGAGTGCGCCAAGGAAGCTCATTCTAGCAGTTTCTCTTGTTATGATTTAGAAGATGCAATCTCTCAAATCTTAAAGATAGCCCACAACCTGCTGGGTAAATGGTGTTGCTGTGAACATTGTAGCATTTGCGGATGACATTGCTCTCCTTGCACCAATGAAACACGCGCTGCAGGTCCCACTGGACAAGTTTGTTTATTACGCGCACGGCAAGGGCCTAACATGCAGTGCCAACAAATCTTTTGGAAAAATGTTTCAAAAAAGGCACAAAAATGTGAAGTCCTATTTCTGAATAGTCGTACAATGTCGTGGTTATGTAAGTTTCGCTACCTTGGCGTGGTACTCGATGACTTAACCGATAATGGACATGTTAGTAAGGGATGCGCCGAGCTCTGCAGAGTAGCACCTTCAGTTTTGCCTCAGAGGACTTCAGAATACAGCGACTAGAGATGAGAGCCATTGGCCTGTACGGCATGGCGAACTGTACTAACTTTCACAATAGCTCAGCGATGTTTATAACGGCCTATATAAAAAGCAGCCAGCAGCTTCCACGCCATAACCACAAAAACCAAACCTCCGTAATAGCAATATGCTCACCTTAGACCTTGCCCTCAAGATGCAGATGAGTAATTAATTGCTAACTGCCCACAGGTTTAATTTTTGTTAAAGGTTGTACCCCGTGTACGGTTAGGGCAAAGTAAATAAATAAATTTTAAAATTAAATACATAAATAAATTTTTCAAGAATCGTGTCTGTACCCCTAACCCCTAAAAGTCGCAAATGGTGTTAACACTCAAGGGGCATTAGCTCGGCAATTTACAGTAGTTTGGTTATTAAAAAACATGTGAAAGTCCTAGACCACCAGGCCGTCAATGGATGGGACGATCAGCCTGTGTGTGCACTAAAAAATGTGGTCAACTTTTACTCACCACAATGTCGACCCAAGTGCCAGTATTTAACGCTTCGTCGACAGCAGCTTCAATCTGATCGAAAAGGGCTCTTCCCACAGCACAGGTATTCAAGAAGTTAAGTTGTTCATTTTTTAGTTGTTTCTTGATAAAAGATTGTGGTTCATTAATACCCATTCTAATTAAGGCGTCGTATTCTGAAAAGAGAAAAAAAATATGTGAAAACCTGCAAAAATATCATCGCGTAGCAACTCGGGTGAAAATAGTGAGACTGGCGACATTAGAGGCAAGTTGTTGAGTGAGGTAAATTTTACTTACCGTATTTACCCAGTTAGAAGCGCCCCCCCCCCCCATACGAAATGTTGCCACTTTTTATTATTTTTGTCTCCTTTTATAAGCGCCTACATAAAATACGCAAAATTAAAAAAAAAAAATCGGACCTGTGGGTTATATGTGAGTTTTTTTTTTTTGACGTTAAAACAAAAAAAGGCCAGTTTCTCTATTAGCCTAAACGTTCACCTACCGAACTCAGCAGCAGGAGTGATACAAATCATGTGAAAACAGAGTTAAAAATCGTAAATTTCCCACTTTTCACCATGCATATCTTGTAATAAATCATGAAATCTTCTAGCTCGTTTCAAGATTTCAGTTGTTTTAACTGTTAACATCGTAATTTCAAATTAATAGCAGCCAATTACGTTCTTTTGTGTTTTTCTTCTTCCATGATCGCTTACTCTGTTCTGGTACTATTTCCTGTTCCTGCACAGATAATGATGAAGATGATGTGAGAAGAGTGCATGCAGAGTGTAACCGACAAGCTGCTTTAGCGTGCGCTAAAGCAATGGCGTTTTTCACGGACGAGCAGCATGCACTGCTGATTATGTTTTGTACCAATGTTAAACATGCTAAAAAGTATGCAGTATAAAGGGAGCACACAGTACTAAAAGGCAGAATAGCTTTTATTTCATCATGGATAACAAGATAATACATGTTTTGGATGGCGAACAGCAGCTGGTATTAAGATACACAAGTGACGATGTTTTACCTCCAGATAGAAGCGCCCTCCACTCAAATTTACTAAGCGCCCTGCATGTCTAACTGGGTAAATACGGTAATTACATAGCAGCAGGAAAACGCGTCACTGAAAAAATTACATAGCAGGACAACACGTCCCTGAAAAAAAAATACAGTAAACATCAGTGGCGTAACAAAGTGTCTGTGGGCCCATAGGCAAAATTTTTGGTCAGGCCCTCCCCCATTTATTGCCCCCCCCAAAATTATTGCCGCCCCCTCCCCCCTCTCTCAAATCTTTGACTTTTCCGACTGTCTTGGTCCAAATTCTACGCATACTGTAGATTGTTTGGTGTACGTTACCCGAACAACCAACAACTTTTCAGTCCAAAAAAATATTACTTCTAATGCAAACAGACAATAATGTTTGAAAAAATTTATGAAAAAACATGTCTGTGGGGCATTTTTAGCTTACTTAACTGTCGAAGTATGGTATGCTTTGCTTAGTAGCTACATTATTACACCTGTTAAATGGGAACTTGGAATTGTTTATAATATTATTGTACTTTGAACATGAAATTTCCATACCGTAGTTACGGTAATTCACTACTTGAGGTTCTTACGACGATACTTTCGGCAGGTTTTTTTCAATGCAAAAATCTCAATGATGTTGTCCATGTCCATATTTCGGCGCCTGGTGGGCCCCTTGTGTTGCCGAGGCCCGTAAGCAATGCTTACCTAGCCTACCTGTACGTTACGCCACTGGTAAACATACGTTGTGATAGTTACTCAATGCTCACCTAAATATCCATTTTGTTTATAGAAATTATCCACCCATTCAGTCTGTGCTTTGCTGTAGATGTCAGGAATATAGACTGCTCGTTCCTGGCGTCCTCCAGCAACAGACCCAGCTAATTGACCAGTGCTGATAAGGTCATCAACTACATCTGTAAAGAAAAGAAGCAGAATGGTAGTTACGGTAATTCCACACACAATAAATATAACATACATTTTTTAATTCATTAATCCAACATTTTCTGTCTTGAACTCCAAATCTGAAATGCGTATATGGAAAATCTTCCATAACCTGGTAACGTGGTTACCGGGACGGTCAAGGGAGAAAATTAGACATTAAAATGGGTAACTACTGTATGAAGCTGGGACACTTTGGGCAGGTTACCAGGACGCTTCAGATTGGTTACCGGGACACCATGGAACATTTTCCATATACGCTGAAATGTCTATGAACTCAACGAATAATTTTACGCAGAAATTCACAACGAACCCACACACTCAAAATGAGCAAATCTTCGACAGGCTGTTGCATAATCACACAGAAAGAGTCCACCTGTCTTCTTCAGGCTCTCCTACCTACATCGGTGCAGTGTCAAACTTCAAAAGCACACACTCTCGTTCAAACACGATTTAAATTCGTCAGTCCTGCAACCTACGATATTTATAAGGCCCTTCCTTATTTACTAAGGCTGTTCCGAACGAGAATTTTCAGTCAACCGAACCAAATTGAACAAACCTTAAATAAGCCGATCCCCGAACACTTCCGAACCGAACAAAAATGTACAAATCAATCTATCTTAAACTAAAATCTAAAAGAACTCCGTTCACAAAGATTCACCAAGACACATGTTTCTTAACAAATGTAGGCATTTTCACATGGACTTGTCAGTCCATGTTTAAACATACAAAAATCTCCACTACTTTTACATTTCCCTTATAACTTCTGAACCGTTAGAGCTAAGAACTTGTGGTTTGGACCAACAGAAAGCTGCCCAAAAAACTCAAAATGGTGTATTCAAACATCAAAATCCGTCGATTAGAAGTGAAAATATGTTCGGTTAGGTATTTTGCATTTGAAAGACCGAACACCCTCTGTTCGGCTTCTGTACAGCCTTATTATTTACAACGCACTGATCATGCCTGCAGTATTTACAAAGTGCTTATTCTCTCCCACCACATAGTACGGCCCAACATTTTCTAGTTAGCACCCCTCAGAAACTGGATAGGACAGAAATCAAATCTAATGAAACCGAAGATTTCTGTCCACTCCTGGTTCTGAGGGGTGCTAACTAGAAAAGTTGGACTTAGAAAATCTTGTGTTGTCAGTTTTTTGTGGACCACCCTGTACTGTGAGAGTTCAGAAAAACGCAACACCAATTCAAATACACACAATCTTGCAAGAAGGAAATTATTTTTAAAAATTCTGCAAACTTTCGACATTTCGTGTAGAGGTGAATGTAAAATGTCTCCCAACTGTATTCTTCAGGCACCATTTCAGGTTTTTCTTGTGTCTTGGCTCACATCAATTTGGTTGCTGTTATTTGAATCGCGCTGTGGCTGTGGCTTCGATGTTGGTTGGGTGGTAGCCGTTGCCTTGTCCTTCGTTGTTGGTTGCGCCATTTCCATTTTGTTGCAAGCTGGTGTGGAGGTCAGCTCTCACGAGGAATTGGATTACCGGTGTGGATGCTGCTTGGATGGTCACGAGTTCGTAATTTTCTCTCTTGGGTGCCTGTGTAGCCAAAGGATTCTAAAACTCACAAATGTTGATCCTACTTTGAATTGGACAGAATCAGGGTCTCGGTATTCTCCTGGTCTATTCTATGCTTAGTGCCCATGCGATGGACTGCGACGGCGTTTTCTTCCTTATTATTCCTAACATCCACTATATGTTGCCTTACACAATTCCTCAGTCCCTGACTAGGCTAACGTGTGTTTGCCGCGGTTGCTAACAACGGCGGCTTAGGTGACAACCGGACAGTTGTTGACAGCCACTACCCCTCCACACCGAGTACGCTGTCAGGGTGGTGGTATTTCATGTGCTGGAAAGCCCACAGTTAAATTGGTCGGTTGACTGCAGCCTTTAAAGCTTGCAGCAGACAATCCCCCCGTTTAATCTGTTGTTATCTGTTATAGATCCTGAAGATGTTAATTAAATGAATAAGTATATAAACACTGATTTAAATATCAATGTAACAGTATTTATTGGACTTACTGTGAAATACTCTTTCGGGGAAGTTATGGTGATTAATGATATTCATGATCTGTGTTGGCCGAGTAATGGCAATTAATGCTCCGCGAATCCTTGAACGTTGACGACGAATGAAGGCTTCGGTAAAAATGATGCGAGAATCAAACGAATCAGTTTGTCCCTGGATTATGGTGCCAAGACGTTCATCAATCATCTATAAAGAATCGAAATTGCTATAATGACAAGTGTGAAGTGACATTATATTTCAACTAAAAGGCTGCAAAAAGTAAATAACCTTGGTTCTTATACCTTGGTTATACTTTAACCTTGGTTCTTATAGTCATAAGTATACAACCCACAAGTCGATGCGGGTGGGCAGCTTTTGTTTGTAACCCCTTACAATCAGATACTGCGCAAAGGCTATTTTTTTTAATGAAACAATTTTTTTTCTTTGCGGAGCTTCCTCACAAAATGTAGACAGAGTGTTGTGAAAAAAAAAAGGACCAAATTGTAAGGTTTTTATGTGTGGAAAGCAGAAACCCATTACCAGTCTAACCCATTACCAGTCTAACATGGTGAATGCTACAATCTGAAAAAAATTGAAAAAAAAAACATTCAAAATCACAGGTTCAGTTCATTTTTGTATGTATTAAACTTGAAGAGATGTTGGGTTTGTTAAAATTAGTTTTGCTGGGCAATAGAAATCAAGAATTTTTAAACTCGTTAGTTAGCAATATTAGACAAGGTACGTAATACAGGTGGTTTGCTGGTTTTTCATCTGTCTGCAGCCAGAGTAGTGCTACACAATGGGCTGCTGTTAACGACATAGTTAGTCACGTAATACCTAAAGTAGAAAAAAATTTAAACTCTTCACAATCCGACATGCGTGGTGTCTTTAAAATGATGTTATTTATTGAACTAGAGAAAGGAGTGAAGCGTCCTGTAATCACTGAAGCGAGTGCTTACGAGAACCAATGTAATTTGTGTGTGTGTGTGTGTGTGTGTGTGTGTATGTGTATGGCCTGAGGGTATATACACGCTAGCCAGCTGAACTCCCAGCTTCACTGCCTAGCGTGGTTCTAAGCAACAATTTCTTTTGCTACAGAACTCTAATAGCATATTCAATTTGTGGAAAAAGAAAAGATGTAGAAATTCTTGTATGGTAAAAAATAAACCACACAATGATGCATGGCCATGATGTAACAATTTCATAACACATATCCGAACACTTACCTGCTGCAGAAAATCGGCGGGTAAATCATATTGCTTTGTTAAATCCCCTACAGATGTCTGTCCCATCTGCTGCAATTTATCGTTTATTTCTTCCGCTATTCGATCCAAATAGTCTCTGCAAACAATAACTGATGCCGTTAAAGGACAAATTTGTATACTCGCTTGTGTTGATGCCTTTGCATCGAACAAAAAATTCTAACGCCCAATTTAAATATTCTTGATCTTGTGCAATTCTAACATTTGCCAATGTGAGTTACCATAAATGTTTGCGATTACAGGCACTGCTTCAGTGCTAACTGCAATGCAGTAGACAAGAATTGTCTTTGTTTTTAGCATCTTGGCATGTACAGCTTCAAGTTGTTTGTTTCAGAGTTTGAAATCGTAATAAAACTCATGAATGCTGCATGTCAGATTTTTTAATTATAAATTACAGCACAATGATATTAACTGCATCGTTCCGCCGTTTGCTACCTGAAGCACTGGCTGAAAGACTGACTAGGATTAAGTCAAGTTATTTAAAACAAAACTGAAACATCAGTAGAAAACTTGAAACTGTGACATACTTGGTGACACTGCCGGCACTTGAAAACGCAAAGTGTGTTAAACTGGCAAAGTGGGAAGTTTACTCTTGTTCAAAGTGTCTTATAAAACAATGATTTCTGAACTTTCTCAAGGTCTAAAATTAGGAATGCAAAGCTGGCACACTAATATATTATAATTTGGTTCTACTGAAATGTTCGACTATTTTACCCATGACTAATTCTGTAACTGCACACAGGATGTAAGCTGGCAGTTGTTTTATTTTAGTAATTTGGCTAACTGCTGGCCAAGTTTAGTAGCCACCCAAATCCAACTTTTGTGAGCCAAAGCCCGACGAATTTTACCCCCATGAGTCAAAGATGCAATATTTAGACCTCCCCCCCCCCCCCCCAAACCATTCAAAAAATTTTTGGCTTATTAGATTTATACATTTTCAATTTCCTGTAGGACCTGTGCTTATAAAAAGCTTGGCATTCAATCATCCTCTTGCTCAGGCAATTGTCTAATTTCATAGTAGCGGCAGGAGAACGTTGTTATGCTCCTATTTGCTCTCTACACAGCAAGTTAAACATTCAGTTGTCCTTGTATTTTGCATGTGATGTTGGGCTAAAATGAAGAGACGATCAAATGTGTGAAATGCAGCCACCTAACGGTTGAATGTGAATGACGTCACAACTTGTCACCTGTGACTAAGAGACGCCACCGAGAGTTGGTGGACTGTGGTGTGTGGTAACAGTTTCTACAAAACTGCAACAAATAGTCGGTAAACCAAAGAAAAATTATGCCATCAGTAATTTTTTTCTTATTCAGCATCTGAAGACAAAATACTAAAGAAACAACCTTAAATAAAGGTGAAGAATTTAATTAAATCCTTAGCAATTTGGCACTTATTAGCCAAATGAGAGTATTGTTAGCATTCTGGCGATTCGGCTACCGACACCTTAATTCTTGACTGCACACATCTGAAATTCAAACAACTGACTTTGTGTGACACTGCAGACAGGGTCGGATTTAACGGGGGTGCTTTGGGTGCTGAAGCATCAGGCAACATGCCGAAAAAAGGCCTCAAGGATGCCCACGGTCACAGGTAGAATAAAATAAGGTTCTATGTTAAATTTAAAAATAAATTAACTTTACCTGAAAAATTGTTAAAATTGATGCAGTTTGTATCCCTTTTTGTGGGGATGAGGAGGGTGGGGGGCGATGCACAATAACAGAGTTCGTTCGTACAACGACTGCAAAAACTTATTCAAGGAATAACGGAACAATTTCAAGCACGTTTCAAGGACCTATTGCAATTTATATTGTTATACACAACATTTTTAATTGGGTCAAAACAAAAAATGGAATAATTTGAGTTGTCCCGGAAACATGCATAAGACTCCGGAAAGACTCCATGCCAAGACTCCCGGAAACTGTGACGTTAATTCATTTTAATGTCAGTTTAACATACAATGTAAAATTCTACCGTCCTTTCAGTAATGAAACATCGAATAGGGATGGGAAATGGGAAATTTCAAGCACTTTCAAGGACCTTTCCGAAAATTATGACAATTCAAGGATTTTTCAAGGCCTTGAAAGCTGATTTTTCAAAATCAAGCACCTGTACAATCCCTGAATAAATCTTTAAACACCAGGCCTCTATGGGCTTAATCCGGCCATGAATAAGGAGACTTTTACATTGTTCAGAAACTATAAATGGATGTGGAACTTACTTGTCTATTATTTGGCCTAACACAAGATTGAGCCCATATTCGGACCGAACCAGGTCGTTCGCTTTGGCCTCCACTTGGCTAAAGTCCAGGTGAAGGGTTTGTGCGAGGTCCACCAAATTGACACGTCCTACAAAAACAATAGTAGCTAATTAAAGGGCAAGTAACTGAAAACGGTTATACAAATCAACAGCAACCCTTTCACATGTCAATCTAGTAGCAGTCACCACTTAGCCAGTAGACCTTACAAAGCACTCGTCATTTCACAATTTCTACTCGCCACACGCCAAATATGTCTTGGATGATGCAAGATTTCTCTAATTTATACATTAAAAAAATTGTGCAATTTTCTTAAACTCCAGTATTAATGCAGAAAAATACAGTTATATAGCCCTTACAAATCTGAGCATAACGCCGCAAACCGTTCGTCTCTAACTTGTATGGTTCCAGAGATACTCCATTTTTAGTGGCATGCTCTATAGCTAGTAGCCATATTGGCGAGTAAGGCTGATTTCCAAGTCGCCAACTGTTGCTTTCCACTTGCCAAATGGCGAGTGGCGACCGACACTGGAGAGGATTGATCAACAGTATGCATTTAAGAGCCAAGACTGACCTTTTTGGAGTAAATTTTAAATTATGTCAATGTTCCAACCACTACTCTTACTATACTTATAAGAGTATACAGCTGCTTATACTCTAGGCATATACTATAGGTGCTTATAGTTGATTTCGATGTTGAATAACCATCAGCTGACATCTGATTCCGATATCTAGTGGTTCAAAGTCAGCAATACACAATAAAATACATCAAGATTCTATAAACAGAATCCAAAATTTCTGTAGGTCTAAAGATTAATAAGTAATAGATATCCATGTGGAATATTCGGTTAACCGGCACTTATTGCCGGTTGACCGCCTATTTTCACTGATGTGTGTTTTAATGATAAGGTGTGACACAAGAAATATTCTTATTAACAAGAAATAATGGGTAGTCAGTGCAGCTGTCATAAAATGTAAAAAAAATTGTGGATTGCCAACGTTTTAACATCCCATTGCCAGATACCAATGCTTGGTTACTGATACCTATGATGCTGAACAGGTATTCATCTACTTCAAAACTACGTCACAAAAGTTTCTTATTGGGAAATTTACGGAATGTAAAATGCTAACCCCTTGCATTGCAGCATAGCATATTGCCATTAAGCATTCGACCACTCTCGATGAGCACACGACACCACCATCCTGGATTTGTGTGGAAGTACATGACTACTAGAGTAAATGAATGTTCATCCAATACTAGATACGTATCAAGCTTTGATCGAGAGTAGGCTGCATGACCGAAGAGTACATTTGAAGCAAGTGAATAGGGTTTGGTCAGAATTGGTAACCACGGAACTATTTGCAGACCTAAACAACCACTGACAACAGCAATTTACGAGGGGGATGCAACACAAAACTACCAGCATCCAATTTAATACATAAATAGGCTTAATAAAAAAAAAACCAGAAGAACAAGCTTACCGCCATGTACATAAAGCTCATCTTTGATTTCACGGCTCACTTGCTGTGGTGTCACATATTCTTTGCCGTCGGTTGTGAATATCACTTCAATAAGTTGAAGTTCGATCAACTTGCTGACGATCTCGATACAATTTCGATCCGATAGCCTGAAACGAAGTAAAGGGAATTAATTAAATGGTGGTTAAAATGGTAAATGAAATTATACACTCTTCTTAAAGTCCTTTTCAGCTACTAAGGTTATCTCGGGACAGAAGGGACAGTCACTAATAACGCGCCAATTCAAAAAGAAAATACAAACTATAGCCTATTCTACAAATTTTTGATAGGTAAAGTGACGTTAAATTCTCATCCATGTGACTAGGCTAGTCCACTCAAGACGAGCAAAGATCAACTATTCTCGTTTGTCATTGGCTAACTCATGATGGCAAACAGCCGTGGGTCATGGTATAGCCCTCCAATCTTCATCAGCTTTTCTCCGTATGTTGTCCTGGAATGAGTGTGCTTTTGTTGTTCAAATTTTCCAGACTCCATTGCTGTCTGTTCGGTATTCACTAGGTGGTGTATTTCTTTCGCTCCGTTCTTGCCATTTATACGTGAGGTGTGCTCCCAACCCCTTGCTGATAAGGTACTGGATGCCAGGATTAGATACTTTGCAGATTTATCAGTGCGAGTTCAATCGTGAGCAATTCCAGCTCTCTCAAGTGAGTGTCCCGTTTGGAATTTGATACCAGCAGTGTGGTAGACTGGTTCCATGCAATCTTGCGCGTTGTGTTCATGTGGCGATGCTCTTTGCTTCGACTTGAATCCGTGTATTGTTGCCTTACTCATGCATAGACTTCTTTTCATGCCTCGCCAACATACACCTCACCACATGGCACACGATAAACACACTCTTATGTGTTCATGTTACTCCCTTCAACTCCATTTCCATATCACGCTTCTCCTGCGACTTCACATTCTTCACAACTTGCTGAATGCCGGAACCTCTCAAGAGCATCGCCTTAAAGTTCTTGCCTTTCTTCACAAAAGTTTCACATAATCAAATTTTGAGGGATCAGAATTTGATTTAGGATTCAGTGCTCCCAAATTGCACATTTTTTTTTATTTAAAAAAAAAATATTGGACTTAAAAATTTTCAGGCTGTGCATTTTTTCTGGACCATCCTGTGGTGTCTATCCTTGGAGACAAGTCACAGAAAGACTGCAAAGGTGTTGCAGGATGTCGAGCATGGCTACAAGCACAAGACAAACAGTGCATTACTGCGACCTGGTCGCCACCCACCATCTCTACGATTTTATTGCCAATTCATCACTAGCCTATGCGCATCTACTGCGTGGAATCAGTTGTATTCAACTCATCGTCATCTAATACTTCACAAACTTTACCAACTAAAAATGCCTCCTCTCCAATACGAACACAGCTTTTCCCATACCATTTTTGAAACAAAAATGGCCTTAGAAGCCATTGAAATCAGGACTATTCTGTCCAAATCACCACATTTTCTTGTTGGCCTACCCATGTCCCCTTACACCAGTCATAGGATAATAGTCAACTTGCGCAATGGTGCATGGGCCACTATCAGTTTATTCTTCTTTTTTTTTTTGGGAGGGGGGGGGGGAGTTAACATGGATTGCGGCCAAATAATCCAAGTTTAAACCACGCGCCACGGCTATCTGCTGTGATGCAAATATCACATGACTGGGCTAGTCCACTCAAGACGGCCGAAGATCCGCTATACTCGTTCGTCAGTCCCTAACTCATGATAACATCAGGGCAAATAGCCATAGCTCGTAGCGTAGATTGTTTCTGAGGGCCAGAAGAAGCCCTAGCCCCAATAACAGTTGGTTATGAGGAACAAATTGTTGGGCGGATCCATTGAGGTAATTCTAGTAGAACAAGATACGATCGGAGAGCACGTGCTATTCTTCTTATTGCTTCACCAATTTGGCAGAGTTGTATTTTTGGACGGAGTCGTATTATTTGCTTGTTAGGCTTCAGCATTTTTCTTTTCGGCCAATTTAGGCAATTAAGAAGCGGTTGACATCCCATGCTTTAAATGCATTAAGTGTTATTCAGTCGCATGAACATGATGATGTACCCCAACTGAAACAATTTATTTTCAACGTGCTTACCAATTTTACCATAACAATTTAGGGCACCAATTCCGCAGACGACCACCGCCACCAACGTCGCAGCAGGTTTCCTGAGGAAAATTTATCCCAGCACCCCTAGGACACGGCCTTTGCACGAAAGAACTGTTCTAAAAGAAGGCAAAAGCACTTGGTGGTGGGATGTATGGTCGTGTGTGAGAATGGTTTTAACTTTTAATATGCGTATTTTGATGATGTGGCGTCAATAATTCCCCAAAGGAAAAAAAAAAAAAGAAAAACCAGCAAGCGATGACAATTCACTTCAGTAGGTTTTAGGTCCATGGACGAAGTGCACGATTTGTTGCTTAACAGATGTTTACGCCGCTTAAACGACACACGAACAAATTCTCAACGAAATCGACAAAGTAAATTAAAACAAGCTTGATGTATCATTACCGAGCGTAATTTTACACACCTTTGGACAGTACTTCCTAGCTGTGCTCGCTGTAAATCGGCAGCAAGGCGCTTAACCTCTTCCCAGTCGGCCGCCATGTTGACTTGACCTGGCAAATAACTCCGATCAAACTGAAACCGAAACAAGACACTTCGCCTGGCTATTTATGTTTTTGTATATTTATATTTAGCCTGCATTGTGTACATTTATGAAAAAAATACTCACAGTATATGATAATTTTCTTTTTCACAAATCTAATATTATTTTAGTCAGAGAGATAGTACATTAAACGGTATTCGGGTGAGATAGTATTGTATTCAACGGAATGCGGCTGGAATTTGAAGCCACCATCTTTGGGAAAATTACTCGCGGAATATAAGCTGCTTTTTGATACCGTTACGAGGCACAGAAAGTTTGCTTTGAAATAAGTATCACATCGAAAACCAAAAC
>JAHWFP010136693.1:5105-32893 GCA_023313725.1 Lithobius niger | reverse complement strand
CTGTGCGGCCGTTTGAACCGTCTTGGGGAGAAGATAAAAATAATTTAGTTATCTTTTATTTAGCACTACTCTCATCTTCGCAGGGGCCTTACTTTCGGAGAGGTAGGCGTATATACAAACACTAACGGACATCGTACTTTTTTTTTATGCTGTAGATTCTTGGTGCGTCGTATCGTCGACGTCAGGGCTGCATGGCCTATTTTTCCTTTAATGGCCTGTACGAACATGTCGGGGAAATACCAACATTCCAATGTTATCTCCACGAGATCCGATATAACACTATCACAGAGTTGATAAAAATATTTAATCAATGCTTCGTGTCTCGTGGCTGTACTTACTTCACATGGGTGTTTGGACATTAATTCTGCCTTATTTTAGCGATCAAACAGTAACTACGTGACAAATCGGGAAAAAATGTATTTTTATATACACGGTACGAACCCACAAGACCACATTTACATAAAAACATTTCGTAGTGTAAATCTACCTGAAAAGCATTCATTCGTTTAAACACGGTCGGAGTACATAACGTTGAGAAATAATAATAATAATAATCTAAACACACGCTAGTGTGTCGCCGCCAAGTAACAGTAGATCATCCGATTGTAGAAATCCGATTGTTAAAAAAAAATTAATTGTTGATACTCTCTGTTGAGCCATACCGGTTGTCCTTTATGTCACTTCTGGTATAACTGCAGCATGGTTGGGTTTTGCCGGAAAAACCACCTTTTGCCGATATTGGCAAAAACATGGTTTTTACAGATTTTTCCGGGTATTACCGGCTAAAACTGTCAATGACCAGCAAGCTGCTTCATACGTTTATTTTCACAGTAAGAGTAAAAGATATTCTTCTCACAATATCTATGCAAATTTTCGGCAGTCAGTTGCATAAACGTTATTTCAGGTTGAGAAAAGTCCAAACCAACTTTTGAGTTAATAAAGTGTGTCCACTCGTGGAGTAAGTAAATACGGATACAAACCTATTTCCGTAGCCTTTTGTAAATGGCTAAGGCTGAAACTTTCTGACAGGGCCACAGTCAGTATTGGCAATGTCAGTACGGCCTAGCGGTAGGGATTTGGCTTTTGTTCTCAAGGGTCGAGGGTTCAATTCCAGCTCAGGCATTCTGACAGTTAAGTCCAAAAGGCAACGGAAATAGGTTTGCATCTATTTATTTACTACTAATAGATCGTGGTTTTTCTGCACCAAAATTAACTAAAAGCTTCACACATAAAATAAACTAGTAAACTAATAAACTAAATTCCTGAACAAAATGAGAATGCAGGTATCGCTTTAATGCTAGTCCGAACCCAGATCATGTACGTAGATGATCGCATAATCGCCGAAATTTTTCGCGGTGGAGTTAGGCCTAAATAACACCCTCTCTGGACAGAAGTAATATTCGAATTAAAACTTTGTTGCGGTCCACCTTCTTTTTTTATCAAAATAGTTTTAAAAGCTCATAGACGTTTAATATGTGATTTACGGTATAAACATGCCGACTACAGACATAATAAGTGAGACGGTGCAGAATGTAGAGACGGCATAATATTTTCCCACGCTGGAAAAGCTCGTCGAAAACGTTGATTAAGGTTCTATTGTAGTCTTCATTATACATTCTTAAAGTTAAATTGAAGTTAGAATTGACGCTTTTGGGTCTTTTTATTTATTATTTATTTTCAAGGACGGTAGCCTTCCACAGGCCATCTGCCCTACAAATCAACCACAAATCAAACTTAATATAACAAAACGCACCTTAACACTAAACACAATTGGCCTGGCCCGAAACGACCAGTCGCCTCCGAGAAGGCCACTACTGCCCTCAAACGCCTGTCATTGCGTGACCCCGTATGAGGGTGCACACCCAAAAGGGCCACCACATCCAAGTTCAGCGGGTAAAAGCGCTCCCGGAAACCAGAATAGAGGGTGCAGCTCAGCAGGAAGTGCTCCCTCGTCTCAAGCTCCTCACCACACCTGCAACGCCCATCACGGCCTGACCAACCTGCCACCGATCCTAGCAGAGCCGAGTGGTCCACCCGGAGACGCGACAACAACACCGCTGCTCTCCGTGGAAGAAAATCCAACTCCCTTGGTCGCGTGATTGAAGGGTGAATGGAGAACAAACCCCTGCCACGCTCACTGTTAAACCAGGCTTCTTCCCACGATGCCCTTGCCACTGATGCACACCAGCACTTCAGGTCATTGGGGCTCACCACTGCGCATATGGTCTGGCATGGCCGTGTTTGATAAGCCCTGGAGAGGTCATCTGCGACCACATTACCCAATACGTTGGAGTGGCCCGGTACCCAGCAAATGGAAACTAACGCACCAGCCACCTGCAATTCATAACACAACACCATGATTTCTGCCACCACAGGTGGCCAGATGCCACCCACCAACGAATACCTCTGGAGGGCAAGAATGGCAGCACGCGAGTCCGTATACACCACCACTTTCCTTGGGGGAAACTCACACACCGCACTTAAAGACACTGCAATTGCCATCAGTTCCGCCACAAATATACTCGGGATCGCAACTAGCCGGTACCAACGTTCATACTTTATGGATGGAATCCACACCCCCATTCCACCGACGTTGTTCCCACAACGTGACGCATCACAGAAAACTGCTAAGGCATTCGACCCACACCGACACAGATCACTTGACCAAGAGGAGATGTCTACACACGACGCCCTGCAGAAGCACTCTTGCAGACTAGTTCGCACAGGAGGGCTGAAGACCGGCCAAACTGATGCCACCCGAAAACACGCCCCGCTAGATGCACAAAACACACGAACCGCCTCACCAACTGTCCCCAACCTAACAAGAAACCGTGGTGGTAATAACATATAGTCCAAAAGAATTGCACCCAGTGGGCCTGGCGGGGTACGCCCCAAGTTTCTTAGTAGGCAACTCAGAATAAGCCCCTTTGCCCGATGAACCAAGGGGGTCAGTCCCGACTCAATGTGTAGTGCTTCCACTGGTGTCGACCGCGAGCAACCCGTGACAATACGGAGACACACATTGACTGCTACCTGGATGCACTGAGTGTGGCGCTTCGCTGCAGAGACCAAGAATGGCAAGTGATAGTCTACAACTGACTGGATATACGAGAGGAAGACAGACCGCAAAAGACTGCGTTTTGCACCCCATCCTGACCCTGCGAGCCGCAGAAGAATACGTGAGCGTGACATGACCGAATCTCGAATCTGGGTCTTTTTAGATGTAAGCAATACAATGCATCAACAGTTTACGTAATAAACCTTTGATACATTGCTTTGTTTAGGCATGTAAAAATACCCAAATTCGTTCAATTTTAATGCCATTAGGTAATTTCTATAGGGTGGATTCAGGGTGGATTTGGCCAAGTAAAAAAAAATGGCTTTTAAGAAACTGGTGCAAACATACTCTGACGTCTATCACTGCTGTCCTGTCTGATAGACAGATTATGTAAGAAAGGTTATGTAAGCCTGTAATAGTAAAACCCTCTATTGACAAATGGCTTAATACTTGACTACGTCATTTCGAACGACATGTTTGACGTAGTAATCCGCCTCTCCACGTTCGTGCGACATTGAACTAACTCACTTGACTGATTTTTTATTAGTGTGATATATCGGGCACGTGGTGGATCACATATCGATTGAGAGAGACGTCGAAAGGTTGGCCAAAAGCCAAGGAACCACGTGATCAGCTTCGAATTTGCTGGTTGCATTGGAGCTGATGGGCTTCGACTTAGAACGATATTTCTACGAGAAATTAGTTCAGAAACATTTGCTGGATGGGCGTGCGTCAGAATTCACTCTTCAAGTAGCTGCAAGTCTGGTTTCTAAAACAGAATTTTTATAATTTTTTCTGTGACGTCATAAGACTCCATAAAACGTCACAGATTGCGCCGAGCCCAAGTTAGCTGATGAAAATTAGCCCTAACAACGCGTATAAATGTACCGCTACACGAGATGTGACAATGCACAAAAATTCCGATATATTTTTTTTTATACATAAAACGCTGTGCAGCCGCATTTTGCAAAAGAAAAAGAAAAAACGGTCGTGCAAGTATAACTTGATATGGTTACAAACAGGACGGAGCCAAGTGGTCTCAAAAAGTGATTAATAAATGCATGCAAGCCTACTTTACGGTTGCCTTTTGGACTTAAATGTCAGGCTGTCTTAGCGGGAATTGAACCTGCGACCTTTGAGGCCAACGGCCGGAGTCTTACCGCTCAGCCATATTGACATGGCCGTATCAGGATGGCTGAGCAGGACTCCGTCCGGCCTTTGGTCTCGAAGGTCGTGGGTTCAATTCCTGCTAAGACAGTCTGACATTTAGGTCCAAACGGCAACGCAAATAGGTTTGCATCTGCATTTGTTAATAACTTAAAACGATAACTTAACGCTCACATGTTGTTTACGTCAAAAACGTGGGTAGTTTTCATAATAGTGTAATAGTTATAGTAGTAATAGTAGTGTAATAATACTTCTTTGTAGAAAATACGCTCACAAACCTCCCCCCCCCCCCTACCCGTTTCAGGTTTTCAAGGCGAAAACCACATCCCCATTGCTGATTCCAGGAATCGTAGGAAGGGTCATATGGTTGGAGGGAGAAGAGAGGCTTTAGGGCCACAATCGCAGACACAATCTTTGGTGTTTGTGGCTTAAAACCCGCAATCCACGCAGTGGCACGTTTCTGTGTTCGTCACTGAGTAAAATCGCGCTGTGTGAAAAGTGTCGTCGATGCCGACGCGTTATTGGTGTCGTCTTTACAGCGATTGCCACGTGTTTATGGTGAGTCTGTAACGGCACCTTTCAGACAACAAACGCGCTGTTGGCCTTTTCACAGCGTCTCTCGACGATTCCTACCCCATTCGAGTGCAGACGTCACAAACATCGCCAGCTGAGGTACTTAAGGAGCCATCTGATCACTCAGCAGGTTGTGTGGCACTGAAGTCGCAACGTGATGCCCAAAAGTGCCGAGTTTGGGGCGTTTGCAGGCGATTTGGAAACGTTCCACCAACAGATGCAGGCGCGCTCCACTAAGTGTGAAAGCTCCAAAAAGAACTGCAATCGGTGGCAGGACAGGTAAAAACCATGGGAATGTACTGGATTCCCATGGTTTTTACCCGTCCTGCCATCGATTGCAGTTTTTTTGCCACAAACGCCAAAGATTGCATTTGCGATTGTGGTGCGTTTTGTGGTCCGTCTGCAATCGCCCTTACTCTGAACTGATAGGCACAAAAATTTGGGGAATTGCATAAGGTACGGAGCAAGACAAGCCCTTGCCACGCCGCGAATCACGATGGCACGCGCGAAACGTCCTTAGGCTTACGGATAAGCATTCTAAAGCCCTAACCGAACCGGCTGCTCGTAGCTGCAAGGCAATGCAGGACGGTGTGCCAAAGACGTCAAAATCGTTCCTAAAACGCAATGCCAACCATACGATTGCAGCAATTTTGACCTTGTAGGCAGGTAGTAACGCATCGCTTCACACGAAATTGTCTTCTGTCTGATTAAGGCTTTGCTCAAAATATTGCTGCGTAGTATTCAGTCAACAGCTATCAACGCTTCTGTCTTGATACGCTTTGTACGATCAAGTACGTAGGAACATTTTTTACCATACTTTTAAAAGCTGTTTTTAATGTTTTTGTAATATATTGCATTTCTTATTAGCATTCTGGCTGAGTCGCAATTTGTACACCTTCAAGGACTATCCTTGGCCCTTAAAAATATAAAAATGTCACGGGGGGGGAGACATATTTAAAGGCCGATCTCAGTGATGAATACCGTAAATCCTCTATTTGTGGCCGGGTCCTCAATTATAGTCGATCTCTAATTGTAACCGGGTGTTTTCCCATTCTTGAATTAGTAACCGGTAAAATTGTAGCCGGGTCAAAATGGCTTGATTTTGAAAACTTCTTATTTATTAATGGTTGCTGCATGCCATGTTTAGGTTTATTAAAGCATAACGATAAAAGCATTCATGTGATATTATTTACCATTCTTAATGTCAGACGCATGTTCTATATGTATTGATCACGTTAATTTCCTTTCCAAATTTGTAGTAGCCGGTATGTAGTTGTAGCCGGGTGTCTAATTGTAGCCAGGTCAAATTGTAGCCAGGTCTAATTGTAGCCAGGTCAAAAGTTTTTAACCAGTAGCCCGGGCTACAAATAGAGCGTTTACAGTATTTGTTAATTCTTGGTTACATTCTTGCTAAAAACTCGCAGACATAATACGATTGATTTTTTCGACTCGGTAATGTCGCGTGAATCTTCGTCAGAGGCATAAGACTTATCACCTTAAAAACGTCAGGCTGTTATCAGCTGGGATGAATGTCGATGGAGGCGGCCATATTGTAAACAGTGATGACGTCCTGAGGCTATGGCGTCGTAATTGCCTGTCCAAACTTAAAAGATCTATTATTAAGCATAATAATTAGATCTTCTAAGTATGATCTTCTAGAGGCGTAAATGTCCACCAATCTTTAACCAAATCGGCGAAGCCTGTATAGCAAGCATTCCCGCCTTGCATGACATCATCAAATGACCGCCTCCGTTGACATACATTTCTGCTATTGACAGCCTGGAGATTTTAATGTTTTAGTATGATGCTGTGAAAACTCTTACCTCTATCTCTGTGAATGTTTAGCAAGTAAGTGAAGAGGTTAACACTCGCCACTCGACAGTAAGGGAGTTAGGCTGCCTTTACAGTATAAATGCTTGTGCGTGAGCGTGACGCTCGTTGTAGCGATCCGTACGCAAGTTCATGAGCAAAACAGTGTGCGCGGACAGTCTGCTTGGCCCACTCGTGACATCGTCACACTAAAGGTGTGAGCAGGCCGCTACTCCAATCCAACTATGCTGTTTCACAACTTCACACTTCAACAACGCCAAGATTCGATGCCATACGGGTCAAGGTCACTGAAATTAGATATTTGACCGTTTATTTTGAGCATTCAACTTTTTCTAACCTTTCCTTTCTTGTGGCGCCAATGGAATTTGTTGATGCCGCCATTTTTCTATCCCAGCGTACAAGCATTTCTATACATTCGACACAGATTGCTCATATTGTAATGGTATAGGTATCAGTACTACTATAACGTGTTGCATCAACCGATATTACGAGTTATTGCGTAAGGGAAATTCCAACAAAACTTAAACAGAGTATCGCATGAAGAAAGCACAGGTTTTATTCGCCAAACATCATTGGGCAGTGATTGCCTGCTTATTTATGAGCAACAAGTGATAGCCGAAATTGTCATAGGATTTATATCCTAAATAATAAGGTAAGAATTGGGAGGATTATATGGTTGAGATTCAATTATCGGGATCTCAACCAGTCTATTTCTTAATAGGCAGAAATATAGACTAACTACTGGTAGCCTTGGTGGATAAGATCAGAATGGCTTCTACCAATATCGTCATTAGCAACCGTTTCTTTCGTGGGTACTAAGGACATTGTTGAGGTCGAGCTTTGTTTGTTGGATTGTCTTTCGGAGTTCTTGTTGGTTTCAGTTTTTGTATTATCAACTAGTTCAGACGATCTCAGTACTATACAACAATGCTTGTAACAATAGAACAAGCTTGATACCGTCATCCCAGGCCCAGAGTACTGGGATTTACATCCCAAGCCTGGAGTACTGAGATCGACAAAGGGCCTGCACATGCACAACAAAGAACGAATCGTGCTGACGTTCTTTTGCTCAGAAAGCTTGACAATGCGACTGTGCCTGCAACAATGTTAACACAACAAACGAATCCTAATGCTGATTTTTCCCCTTCAGCGAAGAAAGACGATGTTGCAATAACAATAAGAGTGAATGGTCTTTCTAATTTTTATTTGACTGGGTGATGAATAGGTTATTACCACCCAGTTTAGACGATCTCAGTACTATACAACAATGCTTGTAACAATGCAAAAAGCTTGATACCTTCATCTCAGGCCTGGAGTACTGAGATCGACAAAGGGCCAGCACGAACGAATCGTGCTGACGTTCTTTTGCTCAGAAAACTTGACAATGTGACTGTGTGTGCAACACTGTTTGCACAAAAATCGAATCCAAATGCCGATTTTTCCCTTCAGCGAACAAAGACGATGTTGCAATAACAATAACAGTGAATGCGCTTTTCAATTGTTACGCGACTGGGTCATAAACAGGATATTACCCGCTTTCCTTGTACTTAGCTCAACAGTGGCTCGGCCCCTGCGGGACCTCGATATTCTTAATGTCAGTACTCAGAAAGCGGGTAATAACCTATACTTACCCGCTTTCCTCATACTGAGCTCTACAATGGCCCAATAGTTCTAGGGGAAAATTGCGGACTAACTTAGGCATTGCGTACTAACCGTCAGAATCTTAGGCCGGAAATGCTAAGCCGAGCGTCCAAGGTCGCTCTCCGGGCCCGCATTATGAGAAACCCAAACAATGGAACTTGGAGGAAGGCTAAACCCTATCCTAAACTTAGGATCAGTGTTGTGCAATGGCTAGTGGTTCCGCCTAGCAACATAACATACAGTACCTTCCTAAAGCACCGAACAGAGCGAACAGAACGCACCACTGTTAGAGGCAGTTTGATCCAAATTTGACGTCGCGCGTGCGCAGTGATGTTGCGTCAGCCGTTCAGTACCTTCCTAAGCTACAATACAGCTCAACAAGCTCAGCAGAGTATTCGATACGTCATACTTCACCGCGACCAGACCTGGCTAATGGATTTGACCAGGATTGGCCAGTAGATGTGACCAGGCGAGAGCAGTGCCAAATTGCGAACCATCTCAGGGACGTGGTTTGCTGGGGTGGAGGTTTGAGCATGCGTGACGTAACAGTTTTAACGAAAAAGATTCATCACTGACGATGTTGACGTCAATCAAGCCGCATCAACACGGATATTAGCAGGAAATGAGCCAAACTGGCACCAACAGTGGTGCGTTTGGTTCGCTCTGTTTGGTCGTTTAGGAAGGTACTGAAATGCTTGCTTGTTATAGTAGCCAAGCCAGTGTCATGTCGAATGTAACGAGCGTGTTACATGCTCGTCCAAAGTACTAGTTTTTCTTCAGTCTTTACTAGTTTTTCAATTCTTTCAGAATAACTAAAGATATTATCCAACAATATATGTTTAAGGAACTTAGAATTAGCCTAAAATGTTAATCGTCAGTTAGCTATAAATTTAGTATAAAACGCAACTCGAACAGTGAAATTATTGGAAGTAGTAAAAGCAGTCTCGATCTGGTAGAGTTTTGCCCTCATTCTCAATTCCAGCAGACTTAGAATGGATCACTTGGATTAATGTTTTCGTGTTTGTAAGGCGAAATCATCCGCCATCGAGATGTGGGTAGACTTTAGCCAAGGTATACTTCATCGCGGTAGACCTTGCTATAAGCGAGTTCTGATCATCAGCACTCGTTTATCTGAGTACACGCCAATTTAATATCACAATCTGGTGTAAAATTGGCGTGTTCATGAATGCCTGCAGGTTTTTAACTCTGGAAGGATAAGGAACGATTTTAAAACTAATGCGCACTGCGAGCTTCTAGCGGGGTCCTCGTCGCCCGTGGCAGCAGCTGAGCTGTCAAATTCATGGCATCCAAACGAAGTGGACGCCGGCTCAAATCCTGCTAATGACAAACCCATACAGGAGTTTTAAAAAAAAGTTCCTGGAAAGTGAAACTATCCTAGAGCCCTTTTTGTGGGGTTAAAGTCCCGCGTGTAACGCAAGCTTTGTAAAGGGGTCACCAGGTAACCCGAGCAAAGTGAGCAGCAGCAGCCCAATGGTCAGAGGCTTGGTCTCCAAACCTAGTCGTCCTGACTCGAATCCGAGCACTGACCACTCAATGCACGTACAGAACTTCAAAAATAAGTCACTCACGGGCTGAGAATCTGCCCTAAACTTTCTTTAAGGGTTTTTCTAGGGTTCGATCTAGGTTTTTTAGGGTTCATTCTATAGGGTTAGGCCATAGCACCATAACAAGATGAATAGAAATCAAATCGAAGGCTGATTGTCAGCACTAAGAAAAAAGAGGCGTTTGTACATTCACTCCCTTCCGATTGTGCTAGTGCAGTGTTAATTTGTAGACTAAAAGTTTATTTTATGATCTAAAATGTTGATGTGTTCATTTTATTTTGTGCCGTAGTAATAGCGCGTTGTCAAACAGGGACTCGCAATCTCTAGTTTTAAAATAGACCTTGCTAATGCTGAAGAGACGAGAAGGTGAAGCTCGTGATGATAACGATAAAATGTAATCTCTTTCTGACGCAAATAGACTTCTACAATAGACGTTTGGCTCCCCAAGACTTAGTTGGTTGCGTAAGTTGTTGATTTGGAAGGTTTTAACAACAGTTGTGTAAAAAAAAACCGTTTCAAATATTCCTCATTCCGTCGTAAAAGGCCGGGGTTGGAGGGGGAGGGGGGGACGGTAATGTTATGGCAGAAAATTTCTGTTAGGCCGATGTCGCTTTTTATCCCCCGTTGTGCTGTAGTTTCGTCCCGATTCTCGTTATTTCTGACTGTGGTCCATTTGCTCCATTCAAACTTCTCGTTGTCGGTAAGTCACTCCCCCCCCCCTTCCCCCAATATACTTTCAGCCCTAGTAACAGGGTTTTTTAAACTGTCGTTGGCCAATCGACAAAATACATTACTACCGAAAGTAGCAATGTTCAAGTTTTCATTTAACGTCCAAAGTATTATTCGGTACGATTCACTTGGCGAATGTTTTGGTGTGATGGTATCACTCCTTTGAAGGGCCGAACAATTCGGAACTTTGCGGCCCCTTTTACCAGTTTTGGTTTTTGATATGACCATCTTTAACTTGCAATGAACGATGGACCGTCCGTACTGAAGCGAGTAACCAATTTCTATTAGAGCAGTGAAATGCCCATACCAGGAAAACAATTATTTTCTTGAACAAGAGTATAGAGCAGTGACATTTGCCGCCATATTGGCACCAGTATGGGTTTTGGAGGGCATAACTACAAGGTGCACTACATAAAAATGGAGGGAAAAACAACGGAAGAGCGGATTTCTTAGGCTTAAAATAACGTTGTTTTCTCCAACAACAAAAATCGCGCGCTTCAGGTCTAAGAAATCACTCTTCACAGCATCGGCTTCAGTATGACGCCCTTCTGTTTCTCTCTGCAGTGCTCCTTGCAGCTAACCCATTAAGGCTCCAGCATAGAGTTATATACAATAATACGACGTCGTGTCACTGCTCTATAGGGATATTGACAAAAAAAAATTGTAAGGGTTTTCTAAAGGGGCAAGCGCCGTGATTTCGGGGGCAAATTAGTGCTTGCAGGCATCTCTGGGAATTGGAAACTCAACAGTGCGTAAGGTCAACGGCTGTTTCACCTTTATATGGCGGAGAAGCCATCCAGCTTGCCATTATCGCGAACATCTGCCGTTTGTCACGCGTTTGAGTTCAGATTATGGGTTTGGTGACAATCGGCAATTAAAAAAAAAATACTGTAGCATGGTGCGTACAGCACTAAATAATTTAAAAAGAAATTATTAACAGTTCTGCGTCGGTTAAATTATTTCAAACGAAGTGAAGTTTCCTGTAAAACAAACTGTTTAATTAGGAAAAAATTTTGCGCGGAGCAACCGCCTCCCCCGTCCTTCTTCCCCAACACACGCAAATAATCGAAGCCGGCCGCCCGCTGCACTTACCGCTAAGTAAGTGCGTTGTAGAATGAGTAAGGGCACGTTTATGCAACCACTCGCTTTTGCATTCTCGCAACTAGAAGCTAGAAATCACCTCAAATTCCAACATGGCGGCGGTTTTATGTCTGCTACCTCGCAACGAAAACAGCATATAAAGTGAGTTCAGAAGCGTTTGGGAAAATTGTTTCGTCATGAGGAATTCTTTATATTATTGGCACGGATTATAAGACTGCAAGTATTTATTCAAACGATGTCGGATTTAGCTAATCCATTTAGCGTTGTTACCATGTCAATGTCACCTTTGCCATCGCGATTGAGTTCTAGCTGCTAGAATGCAAAGGCGAGTCGTTGCGTAAACGCGCCCTAATACTATAACATCAACAGCGATTTGTTGTTTTGCCCCTTGATCCAAAAATAACATTTCGTGTTAAGAACTGCGACAAACACCAACTGACAAAATGACAGAAGACTCGTCCAAGGCATGTTTGTGTACTGCCAGGATCCGATGGAACGCAACAAAAGTGGATGTTATTTAATTTGATCAGGCGCTGTTTTTTTTTTCTTCGAAAAATAACATGTTTTTGTAATAACAACTCTATTTTTTTTTTACCAGTCTTTGGAACCTCTCGTGATATGTATTCGCAGTAACTACGAGGTTTTTGAGTGCTGTAGATCCGGTCATCATATTTCCAAACGAAATTAGTAAAGGCTACCGCCTTTACTGTAAGGTTTGACCTCGGTTTCCCATGTTAAAGCCGGCATTTGGAAGCTCAATTTCTCCGCCGTCGTTCAACGTTTTCTACTGAAATTTGGTGTAAAGCCTTGTGGGACTTGGCCAACACGTGTACCAACTTTTATTAATTTCCGATTTGTCACATTGGAGATCTGGACTTCAACTGGAATCGTGAGTTTCATTTTTGTCTTATACGGCGCGGATGGGGAACGTTGGACAAGTTTATACAACTAGCGGAGTCGCTCGCTTCGCTCGCTCATTTCGCGTCGTCTCACTCCCCTTCCCCCCCCCCCCCCCGCTCCGCCCCCCCCCCTCATTAAGTTGCCGTTCGGTCGGTAGATGGCATCGTATGTTCGCGCTGCTGGACGTTGCGTTCTGGGCGCTGCAGATGCAGATGACTGCTTCGTATGTCCTGCTTGCTGCTGCTGGTGGCTGCTGCTGACTGCCTTGCGGATTTTGTGTAATTATATATATATAGATGGTCTCTACAGACTAAACCATTTGTCGTAGAAAGCTAGTTCTTAGCTCATTTGAAAGATCTACTTCCGGAGATGTGCCCTATATAGAAATAGAAATTTCAATTGGTCGTCCCGTTCCGGAGTTATACGGAGCCCTGAACGATCCGTTTTATTGTTATACATTGTTTTAAACATTGTTTTTAATCAACAATGCCAATCAGCAAACGCTAGACGGAAAGCGTAAGCAAATGCTAACAATGCTGGTGAGCCAACAATTTACCCGCGCGTAAAGAGGAAGCATTATCCTTATTACGAATCGTTTTATATAATAACTAGCTGTACCCCCCGCGTAACATACGCCGGCTAGATGGTTCCCGCATACCTGAGCGTAACACTGTAGTGGGCCCCGGTTTCCCCTTTTGTGTGGTCTGAATATCCCCATCTCTGCTCCATGTTTGAACCCCTGCTGATTTGTGTGATGGAAGTAAATGTTTATTTTCAATGGAGGACGTTTCTCTGTTCTGATACCAAGCCCAACAAACCCAACAACGGTTGTGCATGCAGTGATTGTTACTCAACCAACTTTGAAACTCTTCCAAGCCGGCTCTTAAGAGCTAGCTTTATTAATGCAATATGTCGATTGTTATAGGCCACATCTGTTTGTTTGACATTGTCGGTCGCTCGCCCTCTTTCATTATACACCCCCTTTCATTGTAGTGCATAATAATGATGAATTTGCTTGCCCAACCTAAGCGTATTATCATAACACGGCGAGCCGTGTGTATATATGATTGAAGTCCTCTCTCCAGCAAAACTAAAACTATTAATTTCTCCGTTTCTATTCAATTTATTTCGACCAAATTTGGCCAGATAGTAAATAGCAACTTTTCCTAACTTTACTCCAACTTTTATGCAATTCCGTGCAAGAGTAAACGTAGGAAGCCACAAGTCAATTTGAAAACTGTTCACTTGTTGTTGTTGTTCTTCTTCTTCTTCTTCTTCTTCTTCTTCTTGTGTGACACGGTTTCAGAAAAAAACTACTGCACCTACATAAAATCTGAAACATGATCTGAGCCAGAAATTTGCGTGGGCTTCAACCTTACAGGGACCACTGCACTGGACCACGGGACCGTAAACGATCATTTTGATTGTTTTACATTGTTTTAAGTTAAAACAATGTAAAACAATCAAAATGATCGTTTACGGCCCCGTCATGTATCATTAATAATGATACATGACAATTCGTTTTTTTTACCGTTTGTCAGCGATGTTCAAAAGCCAATTAGCAGTCATACGACGCTCGCCATCAAAGCTGCAATTCGGTCTCAAAGCCAACTGAGGTAGCTCAAATGTAAGTGGTAGCGTCTGCCAGACGTTTGAGCAGCCCACGGTCAAGCGTTACCTCAGTAGGCTGCGAGTCCGAACTTCTAGCTCCATCTGTCGGCAGGGTCGGCTCGTTACAAGCAAAATACTATGGCTGTCGAACATTGAGGTGATGCAGTAATGAAACTGTTGTGTTGTTAAAGTGTTCCCACTGCGCCTTTTGTTTCCACTTGTTGTGGAAACTTGATGGCAGCTGTTTTTGTGCAGGTGTCACTACTTTGAACAGCAAAAACTTGGCGGATTCTTTCACCCATTTTGGTCTGGATTAGATATGATCTGTTTTATGTTTTAATGCAGATTATAATACGTAAGTAGTTACAAAACCTTATTGGCAAAATTAGAGTTGCTATTAGATTGAACAGAGGAAAATATGTAGGATTATTATGAAAGTGCCGTAAATCTCTTTTACAAAGAGATAGTGAGTTTTTGTTGCATTTTCTGTGTGTGTGTGGGGGGGGGGGAGGGGGGCGCCCCTCGTGTCTAGCCCGGCGCAATAGAAACCTCAAGCGTTCTCTCACTTCTGTTAATTTCCTTTTAATTTCAGTTGTATTCGAAACAAGAAAAAGTGACAAAATAATATATGCATATATATATAGTCTGCAGCCCCACTTAGTAAATCAACGTTTGTTTTAGTGGTAAATATTTGTAGTCTCCGATCTTATTTCTTTGTCTAACTATGTTAAACGAAGGATCGTCGGACGACTGGAAAAGCGTCTAATGGGATAATTATCTGATATCTGCCTAAATAAAAAATCTGGAAAAATCATCTAAATGGAATATCGTATAATGGAAAATCATCTAAACGGAATATTGTGCAATGGATAAACGACAATAATATACCTGCGGTTTCTCATGTTGTATGTATAGCCGCACAGCGAGCGAGGCAGGGACATGAAACGATTTTCCATTATACGACATTCGTTTTGGACGATTTTCCATTATACTGTTATACCGTTCTTCCAATAATACAATTTTCCAGTTAGACGCTCCCCTCCCTCCCCCTCCTTTCCCTCTCTTCCTCCCGACTACACGCCAAGGGCGGATCCAGAAAGAACGCTTGTTGGTTTTTCTACTTTTTCGTTCATTTCTGTCGTATTTACTGCGTTTTTTCAACAATTTCGGTATCTTTTACGAGTTTATTTGCCGTGGAGGGGACCGCAGCCCCCTCGGCCCCTTCCTTGGATACGCCCTTGCTACACGCGCTGCACCAGATTCGTGACTTGCATCTTTCCGTAATAATAATTGGTGTGTCTGTCTCATTCCACAGCAACAAGTTTGGACATTGGCTCATAATCCCTCGATCCTCGCGTCTAATCCCCATATCAGGCTCAGAGAAACAGAGAGTGACAGACGCTCACTTTCCATTTAGTTTGTGGCGCAGCACTCGACGTTTTATTGATTTCTCTCTCTCGGTTGCACAACATGACGTGACGTGACGTCAAATTTTGGCAAGGCTTTTTCTTCGAAGCTTCCCACGTACACAGCATCCCAGAAGTGCGTATTACTTTCTTCTCCTTGCTGTATATACTAGGAATGTTCGAAGTAAGGAGAAATACATAGGAATGCTTTACTGCGAATTTGTATGACGTACTTATTGTTCTGCTTCCACCCTGTCGTCGAAATTTTACATGCCTTTGACGACGTTGGTAGAGGATCGGCATTATTTATAGCCCTGAAGTGGGGGTTGGGAGAGGTTGGGGGGGGGGGGGCATAATAGGCGCGTGTCGTAGAATTTTTTGTGCCCTCTTTTAACAGAGAAGATTCAGCAGACAATGCCAACAAAACTACAGAAAAAATACAATTCTAGGCCAATTTCCCACAAGCTGCGGTTAGATGTGCTTTTAGGTAAAACACATGGCGGCCCTGTGATTCCTCCATTGTCGTACAGTAGAAATGCCAATGCGGCTGCTATAAATCTCATCAGAATATGGTAAACTATCTACCAATTTTTTTTTCCTTTTTTTTTTTAATTTCTTTTGAGCCTTAAGTCAACCGAAGCAATTTCATGATTGTGTGACTACATCGGCTCAATTTTGAACATTACCAGACTTTTTGAGAAGAAGAAATACCTGGTAAAGGAAGGGGCAAGCCGAGGGATTCGAACCGGGAAACCTGATCATCGTAGGGGCCGAAAGATTATCCAGAATTGGCTAGAATAAGCTCCCATAGCTGATGGAGGAGCACGGTAGCCTCTGACGCTACCATGGCCGGCAGTCCTGGCGGGGACTTTGTCAAGGTCTCCTTTCCAGGGGTTCGACCAGATCAGCAAACCTCCAGCAACCAGGCTGAGCTCTCTCGCCACTCAGCCACGATCGTAATGGAATATGACACATTTTTCCCGTACCGTACTTCCAACACCCTACTCTCTAAATAAAGAATAAATCACAAGGTAAGGGTGTCAGATAGAGAGAGAAAAGACAACCACTCTGACTGGGACTCGAACTCACGACATCCCGCATACTAGGCTGGGCTTGCTAACCACTGTGCTACCGGGGCAGACCCGCCCCTAGGTTCGAGTCCCATTTGGGGCAGCTGTCTTTTCTTTCTTTTTTTCCCGATTAGTGTATCTTGTGTTCTCGCAAGGCCTGTCTTTAATTCAGACTGTTTGGTGTGTTCAGCCTACTTTGTAGCTGATAAGCTTCAATCTATAAGTCCTGGCACGCCGATCAACCAATAATAAATGACAATTTAAAAAATAGTATGATAGTTACACTTCATTTTATGTCTGCCTATAACCCCTCTCGACTAACAGGAGCATATGCAGTCAATTTGGTTTACCTTAGATAGGGTCAGTCCTATGCCTATTAAAGGTGAAGGCCGTAAACGGCTATTTTTCAATTTCAAGGTGCTCTTGTGATATTCATATTTGTATCTAAGCTAAACACTTTTGGTTATATTAATATGATTGATGGAAGAATTGATCCCCATCTTTTGGAATATCTTAAGCCTGTCCATTTTTCTCTATTGGAGAACTCGCAAGAGCGCCTTGAAATCGAACATCACCGTATGCTTTTGCTGCTACGCCATTACCACTTCACCTTTAAACAGTCGTGGTACGGTCCCCATCTAAGCACAACAATTTTGGTTAGGATTGATGGAAAAAATGAATCGCTATCTTTCAGAATACCCTAAGCATGTCCATTTCGGTCTATTAAAGCACTCGCAAGAGTTCTCTGAAATTGAAAAATCACCATAAGCTTTCGCTGCTACGCTAATACAACTTCACCGTTGAACGGGCATGGTACGATTCCTATCTAAGCTAAACTATTTTAAACATTGTCTTTACCAAACATGTTCACTACAATAAACTTCACAATACTTGGATGTTTTTCTATAGGACTTACTATTTAGGACATAAAAGGTCATTTACAGACAATCTGGCCACCGTATTCCAAGATGGCGACTTTTTCCTTGGTATGAAAACATCTGTAGCTGATTTATTTTTGGATTTATGGTAAATTTTATTCCTATCAAATTTTCTAGGTATATTCAATTCTCTACAACATTTATACCAGATGTTTTCTGTTTGGTTGTACTATTTAGGAGTTACAGTTGTTATAATGATTGTTGGCGATCATTTTTCAATACGGCAGCTATTCCTCACGGAGAACCTTTCTATACTTCTGGAATTTAATTACCCACTCATACATGATCATTTCTGCCAAAATTCATTTCCATAGTAATTACTTTTGGGTCAACTACTAATTTGGGTAGGAGGACCGGTTTCTGTAATCGAACCGGATGCTTACCATTTGAAATGGGATGCACCGTGCAGGGTAACTGTCGATAAATAACGAAAGGTGCTCTGATTGACTTCACGTTTAAACGACCAGACATGACTAATCCATTCACCATAGTTATGGATGGAAGTGCCAGGGGCGTAGCAGCGGTGCGAAGTCAGCATGTGGATGGGGTAGGACAAATTCCCATCTGTCTTGCTGGGAGACGCTGATCTGTAACTTCTAAAACAATAGCTTTGATTGCTTCTGAAAATCCTTTGAGTACCTAAAAGGCCGCAAAATTCGGAAAACTACTGGGATGTAGAAGAATGAGCGGAGGGCCGTTTTAAAACATGCACGGGTTGGGGACTAGTACACTTTGTGTCAACAAGTGCTCGTGTTCGTGTCGGATACTCTAGCATGTTTCTGATAACATGGCCGTGTGTTGCGGCTTTGGCTGACATCAGTAATGAAACAGGGATGACTGGTAACGCCGTATGCCGAATGGCAGCCGATTTCACGTCTGTTTCAATTGCAGTTACATTGAGAGTGGAGGTACGCCCACCAACGTGGAGCTCAGGTGTGTTGGTACGATTGGTGTGGCACTGTTTGGGAGTAAGCCAGACAAGCTGTGGAGCCATTGGACTTTTGAACTTGGTGGCACAAATCAAGCCCACTGCGCCAAAAGCATCCGGTAAAAACAAAATTCTCCGACAGAATGGTGCATGGAAACTGCAGGACCCACAGAAGCGGGACGTGATAAGGGAGGACTGGCACTGACTTCAACTTCAGCAGGTGGTTGATGTCCCGAACAACTTTGTAGGGACTGATGACGTGATGTCTGGAGTGTTTAGCTTTTTGAACCGCACCCAGCCATAGCCATGGTGCCAGAAGGAGAGAGGGCTATTTTTCTAGGTACTAGGACTTGAACCCGGGACCTCTGGCACACAAGACTGTTATGCTAACCATCAGGCCACTTTGTCCCATGATGTCTGGAGTGCAGGAGATGCACTGGATAGATGTTGAGTAACATAATTATAACACGTTGGATTGCGTAACAAAATTCTTGTTTCGATGTTACCATTCCGAGTAGCCGTGCATGGGTGGTAGTCGACAAGTTCTCAGCTGCAGAGCTGGGGTGCGGGGCGGTAGCAATCTACAACCAGGTTACCTTTCATGTTTGTTCCAGAGACTTACGTCCTGTTTTTTCCAGGATCTTCTCTGCTGAATGGGAGGTGAGGTGATCTGTCGGTGCAAGTGGGCGCACTGTGCTTGAGGTGCATCCGACTATGCGGCTGCCTAGGTGTTTGGATAAGCTCCCTCGTCGTGATGCTGATCTGTTGTTCCGGTTGCGGACGGGGCATGTTCTGCTTCGTGCTCATTTGTTTTGTCGTGGATGGTCTCAATCTCCGGTCTGTGTGCGTGGTGTCGCGAGCCATTCTTTGTTTAGGACTCTTAGATTTTGTAAGGCCACTGGCCACTTCAGTTAGTTTTGTGTTCCTGTTTTCCGTCTAGCGAGTGCTCTTTCTGCATTCTCCTCCCAGATTGTTAATTTGGGATTCTTGTTTAGGCATTGTATCACTGCAGCCACTATGTTTGTTGTTGGTTAGGGTAAGTTTGTTGCTTTAGTACTATAGGTGTGAGCGCATGGTTGTTGACCGTTTCTGCTCAATAAAAATCAATCAATCTTGTGGATGCAACAACAAGAATCCTGTGGTGCTTGTGCTCCTGTCGATTGTGGCATGTCAAAGATCCTGGGTTTGTACTTGGATTTCTTCAGGTACATTGTCCCTCTCATCGTTCGTAGTGGTAGGCAACCCCCAGTTTTGGCTCTTGCTTTGTACAGGCAAAATATTAAAAAAAAAAAATCCTGGACGACCCTCTCGTCATCTACTCCCCTCCTCCTCGGACTGATATTCTCCTTAATAAATCAAATCTAATCTGATCAACCCCTGGACGACTGTGTCTTGTTCATGAGGTCCAGGTTCCATCCTGGACTCGGCCACCCCCTGGCATTCCCAGAACAAGAAGGGCCCTGTGGTCATGTCATGTCGATTGTGGCACGTCAAAGATCCTGAGTTTTCTGCTAGAATTTCTGCAACAAAATTTCTGCCCTCTCATCATCGTGGGACAGATAGCCCAGTTTGGGTTCGTGCTCCCTAAAGGCAAAATCAAAACAAAATAAAACAAAACCCTGGTAAATTGTCACTCTCATCATCTACAGTGGAGCAGATAACCTGGTGTGGGTTCGGCTCCCTTAAATAACAACAACAGCAACCCTACCAGTTTTCCACTTGGATTCCTCCAGCTAAATTGTTCCTCTCGTCATCTATTATGTAGGGCAGAAAATCCTAGAAACGATTACCGCTCTCAATAAACTCAAATATCCTGCCGGCCAGACTTGAGACGGAGGTCCTGGTTCGATCCTGGCTTCAGCCAATCCCTGGCATTTTCGTGGAAGGGCCTTGTGGTGTCTCGTGTTCATGTCGATTGTGGCATTCAAAGATCCTGAAGTTTCCGCTTGGATTTCTCCAGCTAGGAATGTTGTTGCCGAGCGCTGGGTACTGAACAAGTTAGGTTAAGTTTAAAGAGAGGGTTAAGGACGAATCGTCCTTGTTTGCACTAAGTCTGACTCTTTTTGTGAAGTCTGAGTCCTGATCCTTTTTTTTTGGAAAATTCCAGCATGCGGGCGAACTCTAATCCTGCTTGTTAGAGAGAGCTTAAAAAGACTGTGGCATCGTAACTAACAACGCTGTGACTTCCTTTTTACTGGCTGCTTCTCTCAGTCGCCAAGCGCAATTTATATGTGACAGTACTCGAAATGTAAATGGCCGCTCGCACATAATTCCTTTGTAGTATACAACAACGTTATTCAGTGCTAAATTACGAACCAACACCAACTGTCAATTTTTTAGCTGGGTGACACTGTTTTACTTTATTTACTCAAATCTATATACATTTTGCAAAAGTTATTGCGTCAATACACTGAAGTAGTGGTAAAACTAGCCAATTTTTAACAACTGACCAGGAAAACAAAAAAAATGCACTTTCCCTAACGACTACAGGGACATACTCGGAGGGCTATTTAGGCCCAGGAAATGGTTGACGTCAGTGGTGCCTATTCCCCCCCCCCCCTGGTCCAGAGGAGTTCCCCCATAATATCAAACACCCCCCCCCCCCCCTTGCCCGGTGTAAAAATGTTACTCCCATATTTCCGACTTGGACTAGTGGAAAATGGACAAAACTGTATACCCTCCGAGTTCCAATCCAATATGCTTTATTGGGGCCTTGGCCCTAGGCCATGCGCCCACCCTAAGAAAAAAAAAAACTACACAGTAAGAAGTCGAAGTCAGAGTTTGAAGTCGTAATAACAATTAACTTCGCGAAAATTGTACACAGTTAGCAAAACTAAAAACTGAGTTGCTATTTTACTTCCTATAGTTCTTTTTCTGTTAAACAGTGCCGCTCAGAAGGGGTTTTAGCGTGGAGCAACTCGTAACTGGTATTTTAGGAGGGTAGAAAATTACTAGCATATTAATATACCAAACCACAACATCACTGCCAGGATTTAAAACGTTTCTGAGGTAACGCAGAAATATCAACAAACTCTGCATAAAACAAACTCTGCATAAGGACTTCTGCCAAGTTATCGCCGTCTAACGTTGTGATATCAAATAAATCTAAAAAATTAATGCAGAGTTATTTGATTTACTAGTTCGTCCGCTAGTCCATCAGTGCCTTGGTTTTAGTTAAAACAGTAACGTGAACTAAAGCTGTACTTCATGAAAATTGGGTACAGTTAGCAAAATCAAACAAGTGGCTACAACGACTACCTAGTCGCACCAGTCTTCTGTACAGTTCCTCCACTTCCAATGTTAAGGCGCACACCTCTGTCATGCACTACAACTGCTGTTATTATTTAATTTAGTTAGGTCGAAGCAGTCTATTAAACAATGGACGTTGTAAACAACGGACGCGTCGAAGCAGTCCATTAAACAATGGACGTTGTAAACAATGGTCGTCAATATCTGGTACTGTTGCGAAGTTGAAAAAAGCGACGGACGGACGGACAAAGTCGTTGCAATAGTCTTCTCGCCGGTTACGGCGTACAGAAGACTAAAACCGAGTTGGAAAAATTGAATTAGCTGTTTGATTTTCTTTGTCCTTTTTCTGTTAACCTATCGCCTCTAAATTTGAATTTGTATTAATGCAGAAACAACTACATTTTTCAAATGAAAATTGTTAAAAATTTTAAACTTGTTAATTTCGAAGGTCCAAAATTTGACGATAAGAGTTCATAAGATCCCATATTAAAGGACAAAAGTGACCCAAAGGCCACGAAATGAGGGTAAAAATTACCCTACGGGACCGTAATTATTTACCGCCATTGGCAAAATCATAAGATGAGTTGGTAAAATGAGTCACTCCCCCCCCCCCCCCCCACCACCACCAACACCACCAAGTACCCTTAGATACGGCCCTGTCTAGCTCGTTCTAGCTAATGAGCCTTCTTGCATGTAGGTCGGGGAGGGGTGGGGATGTGTTATTGGTTAGTGGCTCCTCCACAAAAGAAAACAAAGGCCAATTGTTTAAGAAGATACAGGTAATCTACGTCAAACAAAATAATTTCAGAGTGTCTTGTTAACTGTGTTTGTTGTTTGGTAAGTCAAGTGTAGTGTGGGTAAATGATAAGATAGCATTGACCACTTCAAGTTCGAGGTGTTATTTTAACACCTTCCTATAATGTCATTCAACGCCTGTGTGATTTTTGGTTTGTTTGTTTTTCTTCTTTGGCCTTGGTTTAGAGCTTGGGTCATGCATGTTATTTTTCCTCTTTTTTTTTTTTTTTTTTATTAGCACGTGTTATTCAGATAAACGTGACGCCAATCTACCGATTAGTGCGTTGGCAGTTATTTCATCATTGCTTGGAAATAGTCGTCACGTTGTTCGTTATAGCGAGGGGAAAACTGCCTGTGATTCACCTAACGATTGGGCCGGCCAAGTGGAGCGGGCTATTCGCGTTTGACGTCACTACTCCGTTATGCCCTACTAACAACTTGTGTGTGTGTGAGCTACAGTTAAACGAAGAAGCAGCATTGACATAAAAGCAAGAAGTTTCGCCCAACGAATAAATTATTTTGTTTTGTTTTTACTCAAAAATAAAAATGATCATCTTAAACTATCTTTCCTAATTATGGCAGCAAAGAAAAAAATTAATGTTGTAAATTCCGTTACTGCTGCACCAGTACTTTAACTCAAACAGATAATCATATATTTAAAGTTAATCGGCATCAAAAGCATTTAACTAAACAATACTTCATTATTCATCTCAACTGGATTAATTTAGAAATATTGCGCACCGTACTCTTGTTTTGTTGATTAAAAAAAATTAGAGGAGAGGAGCGGAAAAAGTGGTAAAAATCTTGAAAAATCAGAAAAATTTGTAAATAATGCAAAAAACAACATGCTTATAACTTTATTAACAAAAAATTAAATGATTTAACTTTCCCTAGCGAGCTGTACAAAGTGTCTTTGTACTCTATGAGAATTAACATGGAGGCAAGGCAGTTAGCTAGTTAGTTAGTTCGTTAGTTAGTTAGCTAGTTCGTTAGTTAGTTAGCTAGTCAGCCAGTGACACAAAATCAGTGATGTTGAGGGTACTTTTTTTTTCAATAAAGGACTCTTTCCCACACTTTAATGTTGAGTTTTCTTCGTTACTGGACCGTACGTACTCAATTCCAACGATTTACAGAGATGTACTGGAGCCATGTGGAATTTTTTCCAGTAGGTCCTAAATCAGCCAAACTCTTGTTTCAGTTAAAAGACACATTCGGCCGTTGGGCCGCCTTTTAAAATTGGAATTGGAATCATTGATTAGGACCGGTAACCCCAATCGGTGTCGCCTGCTACTTTAAACAACATTTAAAACTAGAGCGGACTTAATCAAACTTAATGCCGCCTTTGATTTGATTTGATTTGATTTATTAAGGAGTATTAAGCTAAGAAGATTATCGCCCCGAGGAGGAGGAAGAAGGAGAGTAGAAGACGAGACAGACAATTTAGCTGGAGAAAACCAAGCGGAAAACCAGGATCTTTGACATGCCACAATCGAGATGAGCACGAAACACCACAGGGCCCTTCTCGTCCTGCAAATGAAATGGGATAGCTGAAGCCTGAACACACCGGATAGGAGACTGTATGTGATGCCCTTTTTTTTAGGGAGCACGAACCCAAACTGGGTTATCTGCCCCATGACGATGAGAGGGTCAATTTAGCTGAAGAACTATCCTTGTATTTTTTTTTAGAGAGCACGAACCGAAAGTGGGTTACCTGCCCCACAACGATGAGATGGACAATAAGAACTTCCCTTTTTAACATCGCATCTACTTGACGGCGACTCACGCATTTGTCTAACTATGGCATCGTGATATAACTCCCACAATGTCCTCTACGACTGCATGCTGAAGAATGTTGTCTTGCTTGGCAAAAAAGAACGATTCGCGTCCTTAACAAGTATCGTTCGTTCTTTGTTGCTTGGTAGGGATATTGCAGTGTTGCTTGTAGGGAAGGATCTGCGGCAGGGCTTGCAACCCTTTAGGTGATTGACAAGGGATCGAAATCCTCGACCAGGGGCCTGCAGTTATCCAGTGCCAAGACTGAACTCATGGTTTTCCTGCGGGGACATGCTGAGGAAGGCTCGCTCACGGTCAATGGTGTCCCTGTCAGGTCCAGATCCAAGGTTCGGTTTCTTGGCTTTTGGCTTGATCCTCAGCTCCTGTGGACACACAATGTGGTGGCGGTCAGGGAGAATATTTCGGCTCGGCTGAACATCCTGAATTCGTTAGCGGGCAATAAATCTGTTGCTAAGTGTGGTACCATTGTCTCCTTTTATAAGGTGTCCCTGCAGTCCTGCACTGACTTCTGTGTTCCTGTCCATAGTCAGCTCTAAGCAGGCAATTAGGGATGTTCAGATTGCTCTGAAGCTGCCTTAGAGTTGTCTCGGGTTGCTTGCCTTGCACATAGAGACCGGTGAGTCCCCAGTGTTCAGTCGTACTAAAGAGCTGCTGGCCAGGATTTGCCACCGTTCGATTGCTAGCGGTCAGTCTGACCCCTTTGGCATGTATTATTCTGGACTACTTGTCCTTGTCTCAGGCTGCTTGGTGCTCCTGGCATCGGTGCAACTCTCCTTCTGCATCTGGGGCTTCTCGGTTTTCCCAGTCTGGTTATTATTAGCCTACCGGCCCCTTGACTTTGGTGTAAGGCTGCTAAATCTACCCTGCTGGATGAAAATGCTCCAGTGCATCTCACTCAGTCGTGCATGCTGGTTTATGCATCCTTTCACAGATATGGTTGTAGGGGAGGGGTGAGGATCTTTATACTGAGCTTGCGCCTGGAATACAGTTACTTTCTAAGCACTCTCCCATCAGCCTTTATTGGTGAACTTAACTTATTGCTATCTTTGTGGCTCTGAACATTGACATAGATCTGCAGCTGCCCGAGTTTTGTGTTTTGTCCGATTCTGGTGGCCATGGGTTTTTCAGACGTTGTTGTCTCTGCACTACCCTCAGCCGATCGTGTTTGGAATTGGGTGGAAGCTTTATACTAGCAGTCAGTGAAGTCAGGTTGTTTCCATCGGTTGGGTCAAGGGACACTTTCTTTCGGGAACAAACTGGCTGACCGCTTCGCTAAGCAGGGCTCGGATGAGGATGTCAACCGGATCTGCTTTGCTCTTGTCCCACAGGGTCTGCCTCCTGTGGTTGGTGGGATCTTCGCGAGGGAGTGGGAAATGTGGTACTGGGCGGTGTCTGTTTGGACTACATTCCTCTGCAGCCTCTCCTAGACTCTTGAATGGTCTCTCTCGGAAAGAAGCCGGCTTGATTTCCAGATTACGTACAGCACACACGCAGCTTCGGTCTGATTTGTTTCGACTTGGTTGGGCACGCTCACCATTGTGTGTATGTGGTGGTGGTGACAAGACCGTGCACCACTACCTTTTTGAATGTCCTTTTTGGGTGATGCAACAGTGTGTTGTTCTCAATGACGGGATTGACCCCTTGATCGTGGCTCTTAAGGTTCGCCTGCATTCCGCGCTTAGTGCTTGCTCCCCGCGAAAGACTGTTGGTAAGGCGACCTGGCGCTTCTGCTCGTGAATCTGATGAACCCCTTCTCCCTTTTCTTTTCCCTTGTTTCTTCATTGCCTCTACGCCCTTATCGGAATGTGTAGCAGTGGTGATTTGTGGTTGTGATTGGTACTTGGGTGGTTAGACTGAGCGCCTGGACTGTGTGACCCATTGACTTAATAAACAAAAGTAAGTAAAGGCACTTTTTGTACTGGGGCCGTCGTCACTTCTACAAATATATTTTTTGAACGGATGGCGTGGCACACAAGTTCAGAACGCTGTAAGAAACAGGACTCAGACAAAATCTGGAGAACCTCGAGGAAAATCTCAGGGAAAACAAGAAATTTTTTGAAGATCAGGGAAAAGACAGGGAAATTTTTAAAAGATGCCTTGTGACTGATCTGTAAATTCCATTGAAATAGCTGATCAGGAACAAAATCCTAGGATATAGTAGCAGATATTTTAATTTGTGCTTTAATAAATTCAAGTATTTTAGATTTAACTTCAATAAACCAAATCTTAGGCTAGTATCAATATCTGTGATGAAAATGAGTTTAGTCCCGTCTGGACCAGTCCCTAAACAGCTATTTTATGGGATGTTGTATTATTTTCGTAGAAATATTCACAAAAATATTAGCTATTGTCTGTTTTTTTTAACTAAACTTCTTGTAAACACCTGGAAATTGTCATTGGATGCACCTGGAAAACCTGGAAATGTTTGGGAAATTGAGAATTAAAAAATTGTCTGAACTTGTCTGAAAATTGTCTGCACTTGTGGGTTTAGTGCTCGCTTCGCAATTTCAGGATGTTTTGTTAACCAATTATTCGTTTTTTTTTTACCTTTAATGATCAGATAACCGAAAACTGAAATAAAAAAAAAAAGACTATAGAGGAACTTCACTGTACTTTACGTCTTGTTTCTTAAGGGGACGCTTGCACCCACAAAATGTGAAAATTGAAAAAAAAGAAAACAACGATTTTTTAATCGTTGAATTAGTTATTTTGAAGTGATAATTTTCAGTTTGTTTTATCGAAGTAGCTTAAACTTTATTTGAGGTTTTTTGATCAGTTGACAAGACAAAGTTATCATGAACTCGCGATTGTTCCAGAAATAAACACGCTTGGTTCAAAGCAATCGCAACTCCAGAACCAAGCAACACATCGCAACGCAAAACTGGGAATCCCAGTTTCGTATCAATGAATGACGTCATTATCTTGTCATCGTGACATTATTGGTCAAATAAAACACCCCATTTCATGGTTAAAAGTGATCGGGGGGGGGGGGGGGGCCCGCCCCAATGACTACCAAAAATAATCGACAATTCGAACATTGTTGTGATGCAATGGATGCACTACTTATTGTTGATGATTGTGGCTTTGCCTTTTGTTGTATTTTGTATTGTATTCGTATTATAGAAATCATGGCTTCGGGCCCGTATGCTCTTATTAAAATCTGCTAATCTGTTTGAGCTGTACGGATAACACTGTTCATTTATCAGGACACAGCTTATTACGTCAGAGTGACAAGAATATTGTTCATATACTGACTCACCGTAATTGTTTATGGCATGGTATGATCTACCCCAAAACAAAACTTGTTAAGGATTTCCGCCAAGCTTTCATGCCGTGTGATATCGTGATATATGAAAATTGCTTACTGCGCAATTTTCAATTATTTCATTTAACGTTTGAAGTCTTAGTCGGTGGGATTAGCTTGGCGAAAGAG
>JAHWFP010136692.1:6133-17837 GCA_023313725.1 Lithobius niger | reverse complement strand
TGGGAATGAGTTCCATGGCTCAATTTCCAAATTTTTTCTCATTGAGGGTTATTGAGCCATGGAACTCATTCCCAGAAGCAGCGGTTCCATTAACTTAGATAAATGGGACGAGTCGCTGTTGGCTTTATCAACAGAGTCTCTATCTCGTCACTTCCCTACTTCCACAGATCTATATAGGCTAGTTGCGCGTTACGTTGTAACACTGTAACTGTGTGCCTGTAGACGCACTGTGTTGCAAAAATGAATAGGCTTGCTACACAATCCATACCGCCGTTAGCTGCTACTTACGAAATTAAAACTGCTGGTTAAAATTAGACATAAAAGCTGACAATTACGCCTAAAATGTAAAATTGGCCTAAAAGCTGACACATTTTTAACCCACAATTGGAAGACTTTAGACAAACACTACCATTAGTGCTACGTGCAGCGATTCCAACAATTGTGAATGCTTCACTGAAACGTAGCCTACTACCTTTTGGCAAAACATAAACTAACATAAATCAACGCAACCTCACAATTAACGTGCAGGCCGGACCAAACCAACAGAAATTCAGCGACTGTCTTTTAGAACTAAGAATTGGTAATATACAAAGTGAAAAAGTATACCAGAAAACACAGTTGACATTCCAATAACAATGTGTACACGATGGTTGTTTAATACAACATGTTTACGGTCATCTACCAATCCATAATCTGTCAATAAATTCAGTGAATGTGCAATCCATTGCACAAAAAAATGACGACTGTTCCTTAATAAATGAACACATATATGTGAAAACCATACTGTTTGGTGAAGCACGTACGGATTTACTACAGTGCCGATCCAATACTATCTCATAAAACTTAAAGAAGCTAAAACCTACCCAATAGAATTCTTAAACGGTTTGACGCCATCGGGATTACTGCAATAATGTTCAAAATAGGAAATATTATAATGCTGATTCAAAATTTAAATACAAGTATCAGTTAGACAACGCGTTCAGCAACAATGTGATAAGAAAGCCGAAGTCGAACCAGTGCCGAAGGTACGAGGTCAACACAGGCTTTCTTATTGCATTGTTGCCGAACAACGTTGTCTAACACACTTACGTAACGAATATGTTGTTGCGAGTCGCACCGCAGTCTCACATTCCTGAAAGCCGACTACATTGTGACTAAACAATGGCCGTGGCCAACATAGCCGATAATTTGTCCGATGATTCAGATACAAATGTGTTGCTGCCTCAAATTCCTTTAAATGTGGAAGGTGAATGTGTTTTATACAATGGTAAACGATTAAAGTTTACCGTAAGCACCAAATAGGTGGATAACAAGAATATTTTCGATTAAACACCAACAAATTGTTCGTACAACTTTTTTTTTTAAATGGTGAAATTATTTTTTTTTAAGTGGCGTCAAGCCTTACATCTAGAAAGTAAAGTTATGGCAAGTAAGTGTTTGCTTTTTCTTTGGGTTCCGTGGCATGCAGTCTTCATGCTAGTAAGATTGCACGGCACTCTAGTCTAAGAATGATTTTATTGTTGTCGCCGCGCGTCTTCACGAAATTGTACGACTCTACCATAGTTGTAGCCGTGCCTTAATTTCCTGAAGATGCACGGCTGTAACAATGAAATCATTGATGGATTAGAGTGCCGTGCAATCTTACTACCATGAAGACTGCACGCCACGGAACCCAAAGAAAAAGAAAAGATTATGAAACACTACCTGAGGCTGCTGGCGAATCAGCAGCGTACGGAACACATTCACCTTCCACATTTAAAGGAATTTGAGACAGCAACACATCTGCATCTGAATCATCAAACAAATCGTCGGCTGTGTTGGCCACCGCCAATGTATAGCCTCAATGGAATGGGTTTTCAGGAATTTGAGACTGCACGCGACTTGTAACAATGGTCTCATTGTAGAAGTGTGTTATAGACAACGTTGTTCGGCTACAATGCCGAACGCCGTTGTCTAACTGATACTTAAAAAAAGGGTTTAAAGGGTTTAACGAGCGTTAACCACTCCTGGTCATCTGCCCGAAGCCCTAAGGCCCTATGTCTGCAACAGCCAGATTCCCGCGGTCACCCACCCAAGTATCAATCCAGCCCAATGCTGCTTAACTTCGGGGATCTGACGAGAACCGGTGTTTCCAGCACTGATACTTAAGGCACGGCTACAACAATGAAAGAGTTGTACAAAAAGGTTTAGTGAACGGTTGCAGAATGCAGAATGACAGAAAAGAAAACTTCATAATAACTCTTTGAAGTTGAAATAACAACAGGCGATACAAAAGGGGGGGGGGGGGGGGATTGAGGCTTAATGGCGCGTCGACAACTTGGTCATTAGCGCCAACCTCAGTCACAGTGCAGTGGCAAAACAACACTTATTCCACTCATCATCCCGACGCCATCGGACACATACTTACAATTCAAAGCACAAGGACAAACATTGGAATTTTTCTACCTGAACCAGATTTTGCACACAGACAACTATACAACTATTGATTTCAACACTTAAATCATTCGAAAATCAATAAATATGCCTATTAACTGAAGAAGAAAAACATGGACGATTTGTTCGTAAACCTGGAATGTGTATACTCAACGTAGTATAGAAAGAATTCCTGCACTGAAACATGAAAAAGGAAATCATATTCAAATCAATCTTCCATAACTTTTTGTCTTTCCATATCTTGCAATGTAAAGTTGCAGAAATCCTAAGTGAAAGGATCTACAATATTAAAACAAAAGATAAAAAAGAAATATATGAAACAATAGGTACTACAGCTTTAACTGACGAAAAATTGCAATGTGCATCTTTTTTATACACACTACTTCTGCCTGCAATAAAAAGAAACAATTAGGCTAACAAAAGTAACTACAGGATAAATCAAACAATTTAATATTGTGGTGCACTATGCGTTTCATTGCTACCTTGCAAACTGGGTCCGGAATTATGGTAACTTTGTGGTAAATTATGGCAGATTTCTGTTTGGGTGCCAACAATATGGTCCATCATACAATACCATCCACAACAAAACCACAACTGACTTGCTTAACATTCCCATGACTGCAACTCCAAAACAAAATGGATAATCTACAGAAAACAACGAAAAAATATGAACAAGAAAAAAAAAGACGAGATGACTTACAACAAGAATTACAAAAGGTAATGAATGAAACACGACAATCATGGACCCAATATACCAAAGAAATAAGAGATATAGATCCAGATTCAACCCATGGAAAAACAATATACACTTAATAAACCAAGCCAGCAACAGGTACCAAGAAAAAAAAAAGAAGAACATGAAAATAGCCCACCTACAACATGGGCGACAACAAACGAAAACCGAAAAGCACTGGTAAGTAACCAGCAATAGCAGCAAAAAAGAAACAAAATTAAAACTCGAATTATGTTAGAACTACTAATTTACAGAAACATTGTCAACGACGCATCAAGTGGATTGAAGAAACCAGAAATCAGTAACCAAATTATGAAAAAAGAAAATCACAAGAATCCAGACAAACAGTCCAAACCATAATTGATACAATAGTTGGAAAAGAAATAAATAGAAAAACAAACAAAAAAAGAATAATGTGACAACAACACGAAACGATCACTTGGAATGATGTGGGGATAGACACGTGTCATATCCAGCACTTTATGCACTTTTATCCTCATTAGGCGTGATTGTGTTTAATATTATTTATTTAGTAACACTAATTTACTTACGATAGTAACACATGTCACTGCACTTCGTTATGTCGAAGTTTCTCTTGTGCCAACTTATATCTGTGTGACACTTCCTTATAATGAGAGTGCTATCAGCACAGGGCTTCTACAAGGTATAGATTGCAATGACACAAGCAAATGTTATGATTCTTAATGCTTGTTTTTAATACGCATTTATACTTATGAGTAATATCACCAAACCACTTATGAGTAATATTACTTTGTGATTCCTAGACATTTTACGTTAATTTATTTGAATTTGAAATAATAATAATAAATCAATTTATTACAGCATAAAAACAGTAATGGGATGCTGAAAAGTATAACTCATATCCACTGGTATACCTGTACCTACTTTAACGAAAGAAAGAAAGACAAAGGCAAGATATAATGCTGATAACTAAAACAACTAGTTGGCGGATAGCTCTCACCCTGCCTGATGAAGGTTGCTACAACATGTTCCAACAATGGTATGAATCCGATGCAACAATGTAGCTACGACTCGAACCACATGCTAACAATTAGCCACGATAGGTATGCTGAAAATAAAACGAGTTAGTTGGTGGATAGCTCTCACCTTACCTGATAACCGTTGACTCCTGCGTAAGCCTAATGCTCACCATGCTGACACAACCGTCTGAACCATTATGAGTAATTTAAATTTATTTTTTTAATGTAGAGCTTTCAAATACATGTTTATTTATCACGCCAATATACGTGTAAGTAAAGGTTAATACCCAAATATTGTGGGCCATTCGAAAACAACGTGTAAGGGCATACAATGCCCGTAGGGGTACTGTTTCCGAATGACCCAAGATTGGGGGCTCTGGCCGACTGAATATCCGCTCGTGTTAACAGTTAATCACCAAATTCCTTGGCAATGTCATTGCCCGTGCAATAATGCCTATTGTGCCGTTTCAAATGGTCTCTTGCAAAACACATCTTAAAACATTTTTAAGAGAAGTTGCTTGAAGGAGGTATTCGTCGTTGGGTTTTCGTTGCATGAACGATCATGCTGCTTCCACAATCTCTCAACAGTATAGTACTGTTACTATACTATGATGGGACAAATTAATGGGTTAAAGGGTTTAACGAGCATTAACCACTCCTGGTCATCTGCCCGAGGCTCTGCCATTTACCTGGCAGGAATTTGTTTCAGCTTTGTCCAAGTCGCATGACTCCGCCCCGGGACCTGATGATGTTCACTATCAACTGTTGAAACATCTGACCCTTGCCTCCCAGCAGGTCTTGCTGGGGATGTTCAACCGTGTGTGGGCAGAGGGCTCTATTCCAGCAGCGTGGAAGACAGCAGTGGTCATCCCGATTGTAAAACCGGGCAAAGACCCTACTTCTCCTTCCAGTTATCGCCCAATCGCTCTGACTAGCTGTGTCTGTAAACTTATGGAACGGATGGTCAGTGAGCGGTTGGTGTGGGTGTTGGAATCACGGGGATTCTTATCTGTGTCCCAGTGTGGCTTTCGACGGTTTCGGTCAACTATCGATCATCTAGTTGCCCTTGAATCAGATGTGAGGGAGGCTTTTCGCCTGCGTCATCATCTGGTTCAGGTTTTCTTTGACTTGGAGAAGGCGTATGATACGACGTGGCGTTATGGGATTCTCCGTAATCTCTATAACTATGGCTTGAGGGGACAGATGCCACTGTTGCTTTCTGCTTACCTCTCAGGCCGTTCTTTTCGCGTTCGTGTCGGGGCGACTCTTTCCCGCCCGTTTGTCTTGGAGAATGGTGTGCCTCAAGGAGGTGTTCTTAGTGTCGTCTTGTTTGCTATAGGGATCAACCCCATTGCTCAGCAAGCTGCTGTTCCCCAGTCATTGTTTGTCGATGACTTCGGCCTGCGCTTTCGGGCAGCTCGCATGCAGACCTGCGAGCGGCAGCTACAGCTGGCAATTAACAAAGTCCAGACCTGGGCGGTAAGTAATGGTTTCCGGTTTTCTCCGGACAAGACTGTGTGCATCCACTTTTGCCGCCAACGAACACTGCACCCGGATCCTTGCCTGTACTTGGGACAGGCACAAATTCCTGTTGTCCCACAGGCACGTTTCCTGGGTCTGGTGTTCGATTCCAGGTTGTCTTGGCTTCCACACTTACGTCAGCTTAAAGACAAGGCTTTGCGGGCGCTTAACATCTTGCGGGTCCTGTCGGGCACTTCATGGGGTGCCGATCGCGCTGCCATGTTGCGCCTCTACCGAGCCCTTGTCCGCAGCAAACTTGATTATGCGTGTATGGTCTATGATTCGGCTAGTGACTCCACTCTCCGGATGTTGGACACTGTGCATCACAGTGGCTTGCGTGTGGCGACTGGGGCTTTTCGAACTTCTCCAGTGGTCAGCCTCTATGCTGAGGCCTCGGAGCCACCTTTGGCCATTCGTCGGCGACAGCTTGCCATTCAGTATGCTGTGCGTTTGCGTGCTGTGCAATCCAGTCCTGCTTGGTCCATGGTTTTTGGGCCAGACTTGCGAGTCGGTAGACGCAGGGTGGGTAAGGGTGATTTCCGCGATAGGCTCCAGCAGTCCTGTCAGGAGATAGCCTTTGAAATGCCCTGCGTCTTGAGGCTTGGGGGAATGCCAGTTGCCCCTTGGCTTGTCCCAGGTGGCAGTTTCATTTTTGCTCTGGCGTCCCTCCCGAAGGGTTCCACTCTACCAGCAAGGTACTTACAGGAGTTCCGGCGGCTGAGTTCTCAGTACGCCGGTTATCTGCGCCTGTGTACTGATGGGTCGAAGTCCGACGTTGGCGTGGCGTGTGCTTGTGTGTGTAAGGGTGTAACGGTTGCCCATCGCCTTCCATCAGGCTATTCTGTGTTCTCTGCAGAGCTTTTGGCTCTTGGTTTGGCGGTGGAATGGATCCTTGACCTTCAGGGCACGCATTTCATTGTCTTTAGTGATTCCATGAGTGCCCTGGAGTCCTTGGCGAATTACAATCCTCGGAACCCCTTGACACAACGTGTCCAAGCTTTGCTTTCCCGCTTGCCTGGCCAGCGGAAAACCGTGCTTTTCTGCTGGATCTCGGGCCATGTTGGGATAGCAGGGAATGAACAAGCTGATTCTGCTGCGAAAGGGGCCCTTTCTGGCCCTCTCGGTAGGGATCTCAGCCTTGTTCCCTCAGATGCCTTTCCAACTCTGCGTCTGAGGTTACACGCTTTTTGGCAAACCTTGTGGGACAGACAGGACGGTAATAAGTTACGGGCCATTAAAGGCACTGTCGAGGAGTGGCACTCGGCGTGTCGCTGCAGTCGCCGTGAGGAGGTTGTGTTGGCCCGTTTGCGCATTGGTCACACCCGACTTACTCACTGTTTCCTTTTGCGGGGGGTTGACCCTCCTGAATGTTCTTGGTGTCGACGGCCACTTACGGTCTGGCACTTACTTGTTGATTGTCGCCATCTTGATGGTGTTCGTCGTCGGTTCCATCTTCCGCATGACATTGCGCGTCAGTTGGGCGATAAGTCTGTCTTCCTGTCCGGTGTTTTTCAATTTTTGCAGGAGGTACAGATGTATGACAAGATTTAGATTAGGGGTTTGAATAACGTCTCTGTAATGTGTGGTGCAGTGGCAACCCGGACCACTGCACTGTGACTGAGGTTGGCGCTAATGACCAAGTTGTCGACGCGCCATTAAGCCTCAATCCCCCCCCCCCCCGAGGCCCTAAGGCCCTATGGGGCAAATTCTCATTTCCAACAACAATGCTCTGAGCACAAAAAATTTGTAACAGAAATTGTCTGAAGGGGCTCTTCGTCGTTGAGTTTTCGCTGCTTCAACGATGATGGGGTACTTCAGAATTGAACAACAATGCTTAGACAATGTGAAGTTCTGTGAAGGAGGTTGGTGCAGAATGACACCACTCATTCCAAGTCGGATACTTTATGGAGAGTTGAAGTCTTCTAGTAATTTCTTGCTAATTAGTAATTTCTTTTTGTAATTTCTTAATAATTTGTCTTAGCATCATTTCGGCTGCTCATATAGTTTCAACAGTAAAAACACAACTAAAAAAACTGACTTTTCGGGGCGCAGGATGTGAATCCATCTGCTGACAAAGCAAACAATACACCCACAATCTAGGTTTAAAACAAATAGTAAACTATCCGAACACTTGGCAGTCTCATATCCTGTATTTTTCTAAGCTCGACGCCAAAACATCATCGGTGTAGACGAAAACAGGATACGAGAAGCCCAAAGGATTTTAAAGATAATCAAAAAGCCAGGCACTCACTGCATTTCCCTTGTTTCTCAGGGAAGCACGAAAACACGAAAACCACATTCTTTTCAATTACTTCGTGACTGATCCATAGTCGAAACGAAAATAGTAATGATGTATTTATTCCTTACCATGTATTTCTTTCCTTTGGTGTTTTTCCTACATTTCTCATTTCCAGTCGGAAAAGAATTATTAATCATGAATGTTTCATTCGGGAAGGAACAGCCGGTTTGATTCCGTTTCTTTCTTTATTTCTTTTTCTTTTCTCTCTCTTCCTTCGTTATTTTTTTCTGCAAGCTTTTTCCTTTCCCCCCGTCGATTCGTCGGAGCTCAGGAAATACAGCTTCCTAATCTTTCGAACAGCACAGAACGCAGAAACTAAGGATTGCTGGATAGACGAACGGAAGCCACGTGGCGTATATATTCAGTTTCAAGAAGACAGCGGCGCGCATGCAATTTTCGAACAATGAAATTCTAATCCTTGGGGAAATCTCTCTCAATTTCGCCATTCCTGACTTGACATTTCTTATTTTCGGAACGGCGTACCGTTTGCCACTAATTAGATGGCATTGGATACCTCAGCTAGTGATGCATCCTTACAAAACTTGCAGCTGGCAGGATTCTTTTGGTCAATTACGTCCACTGCAATATTTTTGTACCTGGACGTTGCGCTTGAAAAATAAAAACGTTTTAAAGTGGTTCGGGGACCTAATCATTTCAGGAGAATTATTCTTAAAGTTTCTAGCCAACCTAAAATACGGCTGATGAATTCTGGCGTAAAACAAAGTGTAATGCAAAATAAGGATTTCGTTACCGTACTTGTACTTAGGCGAAATAAATTAAGCTCAACAAGAGGGCTATACATACTTTTAAATTGTTGAATGTTAAAGGTGCCTCATTCCATCCCGTGTGAGTCACTTTTGCCACATTAGCTGAAAAGTAGGTAAACGTTACAAACGATCCCAGGGCTACCACCAATTGTATCGGCAGCCGTTGCTGGCGTTTGAGCTGCCACCATCCTGTGCTGATGCGCCGGACGTTTGTGGGTAGACCAGGTGGACGCCATTGATTGAAGACTAAGGTCATCGGCCCCAGCTCGGCGCCGGTATGGAGTGGTGGACTGTTCCTGGGCCCGTGGCGGATGTCCTTACAGAGGAGCTCCCAAGAAGTTCGAGTCTAGTCCAGACTGTATAATTATAGGCCAATGTGCGCATGCATGCCATGATGTGCATTGTAGTCATGGTGTCATGCTTTGTTTTGCCATGTCATGCTTTGTTTGCCATGCATGGTTACCACTTGTATTATATTCATTCCATTCCAAATTCCTCCAACTGTAACACGTAGGAGTGAAATCATAATTTATACGCCTTTTTGACTACCAAATATTTCGATCTTTTACCAAAATTATTCTGCAACTTATGTAAGTCCATCTATTTACCACCAATGCTTTTCCTGCTTTATCCCTAATCTTTAAGTCCAGCAAACAGCCAGTGTAAAACCGCAAGGGTTGTTCCGTGTGTAAGTCGGGAGAGCATAAAATTGCAACCTCCACCGCAATAAACCCAATGGAACCAAATAACTAGCGTCATTTTTACATGCCAAGCCATAACATCAACTACCACTGAACTCTCGTCAATACACAATGTGAAAAATATGAAAAAAATTTGAAACTCCGGCCTCTGTATGTGAAAAAACGAGAAAATTTTGAATGGGAGTGTTTAGATTAAGTCTCAAATCAGAGTCTTTGCCGGAGAGAATGATAGAAAAGGAATCCATTTCTTTTTTTTAAACATTTTTAAAACCATAAATGTAAAAAAACCTGTTAGACCTTCCAGTTAACGAACTAAAAAGGTCCCCTAGGGTGGAGCTGGGAACTGCTTCCCAGTCCCCCCCCCCCCCACCCCCAGGGGACTTTTTGTTTTGAAAAGGGAGGTCTACAGACATTTTATGCAAAAGGATAAAACCTTTGAATTGTTTTTTTTTTTCAGAAATAGTTGCTTGACTAAGGGTCATTTTTTAAGTCATTAATTTTGAAATTTGGAGTAATTAATTTGAAATAATTAATTGACATACTTTGAAGAATTGATGTTGAAAAAAAAATATTTTCACCCATTTTTTCCTACACATAAACTACTTTCCCAAAAAAGTACGATCCTTAACTTCAGAGTTAATTTTGCATCTGATGAGCAGTTGGTAATATTATAAAACATTTATTCATGATTTTTCCAAAAAAATCAATATATTACCACTGCTGTTACAAGCACAAAAAAAGTATAAGGTTACAGCACCCTGACAGAATTCCCTCCCCACCAACCTCCATCCCTTCATGGTCTTGTAGCCTCCATCAGGTGACCAAATTGATGAGGCCGTGAAAATTAGTGTAGATTTTGGAAATTCCAAAAAATACACTGATTCTTACAGTCCAGGACATCCTTTACATAACAAATTCAGGGAGTGTTCCCTTAATTTCCCCTAATCAGGTGAAGGGGGAGGGCCATACTTTACCCAATCAAATGACGGTGGGAGGAGCAATTTGTCCTTGACCTATACCATGCGCCGTGGCTGTTTGCTGTGACGTGCACGTCACATGACTAGGCTAGTCCACTCAGACGGCCAAACAGCCGTTGTTCTCGTTCATCATTGGATAACTCATGGTGACGTCACGGCAAACAGCCATTGCGCGTGGTATAATTAAAAAAAAAGGTATATATTGGAGGTTTTGAGTGCAAAATTAAATGTGGTTTCAGAAATTCCACACTCAAACTGCCTCATCAATTTGGTCACCTGATGGGGTTCAGGCCCATCGGATCGAAAACCCGACAGATAGAAAATATCGCATGGCCCGTGAGATAGAAAATTTTCGACCTGACAGGAAATGTATTTCTATCTTACAGGATTTTTTTTCGATATAACTGGAACTTTTTTCTATCTCATGGGATTTTTTTTCGGTATAACGGGAATTATTTTTAAATTTATAATGAGATTTTTTCACATAAACTAAAATTATATGACCAAAGTCAATCCATTCTTCTACAAAAGAATAGTAAACAATAGGATTAAGATCATTTTCATGCCCTAATTTTATGTTATTAGTGTAGTAGATTCTACTTTTTCCAAACTCTACGTTTATTTAGTACTAAGTACAGATGCAAACCTATTTACGTTGCCTTTTGCACTGTAAACGTCAGACTGCCGGAGGGGCTCTCCAGTTTTACGTAATTTCTAACCTGATCCCCCCATAAGAGGGGGTGTTTTCCCTGTACTTCCCTATGTTTTTCTGAGGATCTTTTTTTTTGCGTTTTTCCACCCTTTTACTGGGATATCGGTGCTTACATTATCAACATTTTCTATCTGAAGGTATTTCTATCCCATGGGACGTTCGATCGATCCGTTTCGATCGGATGGGTTTTCTATCTGACGGGAGGACACCCCTGGTGTAGACTACAAGACCATGAAGGGATGGGGGAGGGGAGGGAATCCTGTTCGGGTGCTGTAACTTTATACTTTTTTTATACTTGTAACAGCAGTGGTAATATATATATTTTTGGGAAAAAACATGAATAAAATGTTTTATAATATTACCAACTGCTTATCAGATGCAAAATTAAGTCTGAAGTTAAGGCTCGTAGTTTTTTGGGAAAATAGTTTATGTGTTGAAAATGGGTTAAAGTATGTTTTTTATAAGAAACATTTTTTTTAAACGGTTCTTTAATTTAAAATAATTTTAAACTTCAATTTAAAATAAAAATAAAAAATTAAGTCCAAAAGGCAGTGTAAATA
>JAHWFP010136690.1:0-17974 GCA_023313725.1 Lithobius niger | reverse complement strand
GCGGACCCTCAAAATATTTGACACCAATTTCCGAACACCCTGTATAATAAATAAATACAACAAACATTATAATAATAGTACTTAAAGTTGAAATGTGAAATCAAACAACATATGTACGAACAGATTACATTGGCATGCTTACTACCTTTAATCATACTGGTTTGTCATACTTAAATCGGACATATTACAATTTATAAGGTTTGACTGTTTGGATAAAGGGCGAATTTTACCATCACTCAAGCAATGTTATTATTACTGAAATCGTCCATTGAATGAATCCTATATTCATTACAAGACAAAATTATTGCTTCACCAAAACACACAAAAGTTTGACGTTTACTGTTTGTGCAATTATTATGGAAAGTAGTACTTTCCTTAAACGAAAAGCATACTGGACAAAAAAAATCAATGAAATTAGAAAAACAAGTAAAAGACTCCAAAGCAATAGAACAAGAATTAGAAGACGAACATCAAGAACTAAAGGTAAAAAACACAGTAGAAACATATTTAAGAATAAACGAGTCAAATATGAAACGAAACATCTCAACCTGATTTTTCTGCAAAAAAAGAAGACTCCGAAACAGGGAAGAAAACCAACAATTAATGATAATATCGTGATTTACTAGAAACCGTGGGAGAATTAATCCAAAAAGTGATGAATTACACAAAGATGTAAGAAACGAAGTAAAGAAACAAAGAAAACAAAAGTTGTGGAATACAATTTATGGGTTTAAACTTAGTAATGTATAGTGGTGATATCAGACAGCAAAAAATTAAACAAATATTTGAAAATAAAAAAGTCTGATATGAAACCAAAAAACAAAAATAGAAACAAAAACAAAACAACTAGTGAAAAGACAAAGCAAATTACACACCCAAATGCAAATTACACACCCAAAACAACTGAGTTACGAAAAACAATTTAAAACTTGGTGACAAAACTCGCACCACATACGATACACAGGCACGGAAGAAGTTTTTACGGGTTTAAGAAACTTACACACTTCAGAGGCAAAAACAAGTTAACAACAAGCCCGTAACCCACTCATAAATTAATCAATGTAGAATGCAACTAATAATTAATGTTATGACGAATTAAATTAGTGGCAAGTACACAAAATATGACGTAAAAATGTCGCCAACGTAGAGATGGAATTTGAAAGGAAATATTTGAAGTCTGGGAAATTTGCCACAAAATCCAATAGTTGCAAAGAGATTGACTCGTACAACGCAAATACTTGGGTACTACGGTACTTGATACAGGCAGATAAAGACGTTCATGTTGCAATGCTTTACGTGGAATTCTTGAATCACTGTAAAATGAACTTGCAGTAAATATTTGTCCTAAACTTGACTAGGTTGTGGGGGGGGGGTGGAATGAGGCTTAATGGCGTGCGTGTCGACAGCCAGGTGATTGGCGCCAACCTCAGTCACAGTGCAGTGGTTGTGGGCTTGTAATTTGAGCCTCTGAAGTGTGGAAGTTCTTAAACCCGTAAAAACGTTTCTTTTTCTGTGTATCTAGGTGCTGTGTGAATTTTGTCACCAAGTTTTAAATCCATAAGTCGTTTTCCATAGTCTATGGTTGTTTTTGAATGATAAATATGATGTAATGTCCTTCTATTCATTATGTTGTCACGACAGCATAACTTCACACCCATTGAAACATGGCTCTTTTTAAAATTCAGATGTCTTATCATTTTATTTTGCTTCCTTGTGCTGCAGAATTTGAATGCACCGAAACAATTAATTTCAGGGGCTGAAACTTGCAAGGAAAAAAACTAGAAAAATATTGTCATTTAGAAAAAAACAATGCCAGTTATTGTACTAAACGCTGATAAAGAGTTTATCAGTGCGATGCATCACAAATCTTCTTACCATGTTTCAGATACAAAATTTAGCTTTCTCTGCCATGTGTGACACCAATGACAATGATACATCAATGACATTCAGGAGTGATATCGTCTCTCAAAAGGAATCAATGTGTAAGGTTGGTGTGACCAATATGTAAACAGGCAACACTACCCCTTCTCGGTGACTAGGCGACAAAACGAGTGCCATTCCTTGACTGTGCCTTTAATAACCCGTAACTTATTGTAGACTAGGTAGGACAAATTCTGAGAAATGTGACTGTAAAAAGAGTAGGAAGCATTTTTGAGGAAACCATGGCAAACAATATATTTTGTAATGTAATCGGCATGCTGATTCAGAATATTTTGTTTGCCACCGTTGATTTGATGGCATATGCTCCTAATCGCTAAAAAAACAAAATTGCAGCCACACATAATGCTTATCGACAACTTTTAAAAGAGAAAATGTAACATAAATGTCTTGGTGCCAAACTTAGATTTTTGAGTACAATAAAGTCAAATAATTTTTTTTTTTTAATTTATGTGGATTCACTATGCTTCAAGTTGGTGAAAAAAGAAAATGGCTACCACACAAAATGTAAAAGCTTGATAAATATGTATGATCAATGCAGCCTAACTCTGAAATATTGTTTTCTTTTCTGGATAACCCACTTTAAATGACCAGTCGTAAATAAAAGAAAAGGAGTTGACACTGAAATGGTCAATAAATTACTCTTATTTATTAGAGCTCAGTGCGATGGTCTATAGGAGCTTCATCTTTTTGCATTCAGAGAAATGCTTCAATACTTTCACCACTACGATCACATTAACTATGTTAGGTGGCTATGTGTGAACCTTTCAGAGAAGTACCAGCCACTTGAAGAAGTGAAACATGAATTTCAGAAAGGTGATTTCGTGGTGAAGGAATCTAATCGAAGATTCAACTAAGAGGATCCTTATCACAGCTTGGGAGTGGTTGAATGCTATAGGAAAGAAAGGTGGTTGTACTGTTGGCATAACAAAAACAAATTCTTCATTGGAAAGGTGGGCTCTCTCGTACAATCTATGGACCAGCATACCATGGAAAACGAGGACATCGTTCTTGGTTGGCCATAATGATGATATTGTTCACAATGCGTCTACTCCTTCCAGAAGGTTAAAAGATAATGCTGATTGTGTCCATATGTGTCCTACAGATATTCAAGGTACTTGCTCAAGATGGTTCTCAGTTTCTCCAGAACATAGCCACAAAGGATTTAACTACTGCTGATATTGAAGATACTTTTCTGAGGGCTCAGATACAGGGCCAGTTACACCTGGATACATTCGTGAAGGAAAGGATGATCGTTCCTAAAGAAGGCCATGCACAATTCAAGTTAAGTGATCCTCTACAAAAGTCAAAAGCAAAGACCGTAAGTCCCTGCAGGAAGTAAAATGGTAGGTACTGGCAAGGAAACCATTTTGAAAGCAGATAGGAATATTCTTCAATGCTTCATAACTGCCTTCAGGCTGGTCGAAATTTTGATTTAAATCACATTTAGCGTCCTGAGTTAATTAGGTGTAACTATGCATTCTCTTCATGAATAATTCCTCATTATCCAAATGTATACATACTTCGTTCATTATTGTAACTGTTGTAATGCATTTATGAAACAACCCACGAGAAATAACAAAATGGCACACTGGATATAAATGTTGATATGTTTACAGACCTTACCAAGAAAACTTATTGAACTTAAAATTGGTGCGTCTTTTTTATCAATAAATTATAAGATGAATACATTTTAATGTCTTTCACACATTTGTACGTTAGGTTTCTATCGTTGTCCATGGAATCATCAGTGTATGTAAAATGAATATGTGTGTCTAAACTTGTCTGGAAGGATCAGTCCAAGTTAAGGTTACTGGAACTAACTGCTGCTGCTGTAAACTAGCAGTTGTTGCAGAAACTGTACAGGTAGGAAGAAAAGGATGTGGGAAACTCACATTTGAGGGCACACCTGGCACACATGGAACACTTCCTATAACACTAGGGTTACTTACAACAGTTGGAAATAACACAACACTTTGGTAAAGTCACTGTCAGACTGGACACAATCACATTTAGGCCTGCTGCTGCTGTAACCTGACCCAAATTAACTGTCAACTGAACTTGAGGGCTAGCAGGAGGAACTGAGCTGCTAATCTAGATCCGTAATGGTGATTGCACAACTAGTGGAAAAGTCGGGGTAGTCATTCTAGTTGCTTGTTCCTTTCTAGCCCTACGCTTCTTCCATATGTTATTAAGGTCCCAATTCCAAGAGTCTGGCTCTAAATCTGACCTAGATCTCATTGACCTTGACATAAAATAGTTCACTATTGGAAGTATTAGGCCCATAGGCTATGAAAAGTCACTTCAAGGCTAAAATTCAGTAACCTACATAATCAGGAAAGTCTCAATTGCTTAAAGCCAATAAGTCACTAGCCTACATACGCACACAAAAAATCGTCCAATAAAAAAAAGGCACTGACTAATCCAAATTATTCCTCTCACTGCAATAGAAAAGTTATTGCTACTTCGTACACAGTACTGAATACTCACAACTACTCAGGTTGTCTCTTGGTAACTCATTGAAGACTGGGGTCCCAAGTGGAAAATGGAACACCCAAGATGGCTGCCAGCATTCCAAAAAGGTTTCTTGGTAGAATTGGGTTCTTGTCCAAGCTAAAAAACTGGACGGCCGATGCACCACTTGCGCAACCCTACTATGCCCAGTACAAGGAAGAAGGCCAGAAAGGATGGTGATTTCTGGGTTTATTCCAGGGCCACGCGGTCTGTCTTTAGGAGTTGATGTCCAGTGGTTCAAGGATGCTCTAGTCAGGGCTTCTAGCAGAGTGGCACTAACTCCTAGAGTGAGGCTGAGGGGGCTGCAAGGCCTTACGTACCTGGAGCTGAAGCCATACCCAAAACAGTTGACGCAAGCTTCATCTTGTACTATATCCTTGTATCCCACGAGCCATCTCTGCTAGCAGCTTCCCCTAAGAGCAAGCAAGGGGGGGATTGAGGCTTAATGGCGCATCGGCAGCTAGGTTATTAGCGCCAACCTCAGTCACAGTGCAACTGCACCACACATTTCAGAGATATTATACAAACCCCGACTTTAAATCTTGTCATACATCTATACCTCCTGCGACAGGAGGGCAGACTTATTGCCCAATTGACACGCAATGTCCTGCAGAAGATGGAAATGACGACGAACACCATCAAGCACGTGTCGGACAGTCAGTGGCCGTCAACACCAATGACATTCAGAAGGGTCAACCCCCCCTCAAAAGGAAACAGTGGGTTAGTTGGGTGTGACCAATGCGTAAACAGGCTAACACCACCTAGGGTTTTTTCTAGGGCTTTGGAAGCTGTAAACCCAAAACCAGCAATGATTCACAGAGAGCAGAATGCAAGTTCAAAGCAAGTGATTCACGCATCGTGGCTGCGGAAGTGAAGCATTTCTCAATTTTCCAGGGTATACCATAGTGAAATTTCTGAACGCTACCTGTTACACGTTAGCAGTATCATTAATCAAGTATCGTTAATGTGTTAACTTTTGTTTTCATACCGTTGTTTCATTCGTTTCCAAAACGTAAAATTCTACAATCATGCGTTGAAAAGATTAGGGTTAGAACAACGATCATGGAGTATTTTGCTAGATAAATTCTTTCATTCATATTAGAACAGGAAAAAAAAAATAAAAAAATCCTTCCCTGTAAATTTGTATTTGTGATTTTCTTATTGGATAGTATGGTTGGCCCTCCGGAATGGTAGTTAATGTCAAGTTTCTGACAGTATTACAAAGCTAAACCGAGTGTTAATTTCTAAAATAGTGTATATTAGTAGTATAGACGTGTAAAACGATCAAAATTATACATTTGCACATCAAATGGCCCCCATCTATAACCATTATATTATTTTTTGAATCATTAGGTAGACAATCCAGATATAATTTTCTTTTTTTTTTAATTTGAAAGAAGAAAATAGTAATTTATAGTAGAAATAATATTTAAAATAATCTAAATGGAAATTTATTTACAGTATTTATATATCATAAGTCACCTTAATTGATGAAAATATTATTTATGTTGTAGTCTGTTTACCTGCATGAAATTTCAGCAATACAACAATAACAAGGTTTATAAAGCAATAAAAATAATAGTGTAGTCTTTTAACGAAAACAATGTTTTTACTGCTTATTACAGGGTGTTCTTGTACCAGTGACTGTACCTGCACCACAGGAAGTTCGACCAGAATAGAAAGAAGTCGGACCAGAACAACACGAAGTAGGTAGGACAAGAACACCACATAGTCGGGCCAGAACGCCAAGAAGTCGGGCCAGAACACCAGAAAGTCAGAACAGAACACCAGGAATTCGAACAGAACACCAGAAGTCTGACCAGAACACCACGAAATCGTACCAGAACACCAGGAAGTTGCACCAGAACAACAATCAGCTGCTGCTAACCAACAGCCTTTCAGTGATGTACTGCAAGAATTGCAAGACCAACTTACATGCATGTTTTGCTTGGGAGGTCCACGAAATGTTTTAATGATTCCAGCAATAACATGTCATGCACTTCGTGCTGTGTTATTCTCTTCACGAATGTAATGCAGCAACATTTTTTTCAGAATCTTAAAGCATGAAAATGTTTCTCATCACAAGGTCAATCCCAAACCCCCCACTAAATAATGACTGGTCCCAACAAAAGATTTTTATCGGAATTAAGAAGGCTAAAAATTATCCAGCCGTGGAAAAGAAAAAGTTTCACCCGGCCACTGAGAGAGCAAACCACTGAATAGAAGAGGCAGGTAAAAAGCAAATGATGTAAAGACAAAAAAATAACAACTACTACAAAAATAAGTACCCCCTGTGCAGTCAGACAAGCCTCACGACTCAACCCATAAAACAAGTTGCCCCCATAGAAACCGAAAGCATCGCTGATCAGCCCATCAAGCCCGCTGCATCTGTACAAACATAGCCACAGGTATCGAATCCGGAACCAGAAAGGCAGATACAACATCCTGATACAAGAAGCACTCCAGCTCCACTTCAACCAACATGCGTCAGTGCAGGATATTTTCCTGAAAATAATTATCCTGGTCAAAAATCTTCAACTGATAACTGGTCAAATTTTTTGATTTTGTTTGCCTGTTCAGAGGGGCTTCTAAACTCAACCAACTTCCCTCATAGACTACCAGATTTTGAAATACTTCACTGATTCCAGAGGCTGACATAGTGCCTCTACTTCTTTCTGCAATGCTGCACCTCTTCATCAATTAGCCTCTTCATTTTCATTCAACCTATCTGACCACTCACAACAAATAGTAATTCATCAATACACAACATCCCACCATCTCCCACAGTCGGCATCGAAGCTCCCTTAAAAAAAAAGGATTTTGGAAAAAGAACCTGAAGCGCTTAAAAAGGTGAAATGCCCCAACATGCCACTTCATTGTTTCTCCTAAGCCTCTACTGTAATTACACCATTTAGAATAATGGGCAGACTACATTTCTTGTTACGTCCCGTGACCCAACTTAATTGCCTAAATTTACGTTTCAATTTGGTACTTGAATCTCATGACAATATCAATATCAAGGATCACTTCTGCCATAACATGTTCTTGGAACATACAACAGGTGTTATGTAGTATTAATTAAATAAAACACAGCGAGGCCGTTGCATGATGGCTAGCTAGGCTGAGCCACGTTGTGAAGAGATACATCATTACAATTGCCACGCCGCCTACATCAAGATACATGGAATACTGCTCGCAGCGCTCCCTACATAACGGTTTGTACTAAACACCGAGTACTGCAATATGTAACGTGCCCCCATGTCCACTCGGTCGGGTGGTCTACTTTTGTGACGATTCCATTTTGGATCATTCTTTTCAAATCGTTTTTTATTCTAACATGAAAAGCCAAAGGTGCATTTCGAGGTCCAGCCATGTGTGGTGTAGCTCCCTCTCTTAGTCTTTTATTTTTTACAGTTCGCTTATTACGAGTTAAGCCTCCAAAGAAATCCTTAAATTCTTGAATTATTTTGTTCTACTGTTGTCTTGCCTGCGAGTCTCCATCTTTGAAGTGTACTTTCTCGTTATCGAGTAATTGGGGGGGGGGGGGATTGAGGCTTAATGACGCGTCGACAACTTGGTCATTAGCGCCAACCTCAGTCACAGTGCAGTGGTCCGGGTTGCCACTGCACCACACATTACAGAGATGTTATTCAAACCCCTAATCTAAATCTTGTCATACATCTGTACCTCCTGCAAAAATTGAAAAACACCGGACAGGAGGACAGACTTATCGCCCAACTGACGCGCAATGTCATGCGGAAGATGGAACCGACGACGAACACCATCAAGATGGCGACAATCAACAAGTAAGTGCCGGACCGTAAGTGGCCGTCGACACCAAGAGCATTCAGGAGGGTCAACCCCCCGCAAAAGGAAACAGTGAGTAAGTCGGGTGTGACCAATTCGCAAACGGGCCAGCACAACCTCCTCACGGCGACTGCGGCGACACGCCGAGTGCCACTCCTCGACAGTGCCTTTAATGGCCCGTAACTTATTACCGTCCTGTCTGTCCCACAAGGTTTGCCAAAAAGCGTGTAACCTCAGCCGCAGAGTTGGAAAGGCATCTGAGGGAACAAGGCTGAGATCCCTACCGAGAGGGCCAGAAAGGGCCCCTTTCGCAGCAGAATCAGCTTGTTCATTCCCTGCTATCCCAACATGGCCCGGGATCCAGCAGAAAAGCACGGTTTTCCGCTGGCCAGGCAAGCGGGAAAGCAAAGCTTGGACACGTTGTGTCAAGGGGTTCCGAGGATTGTAATTCGCCAAGGACTCCAGGGCACTCATGGAATCACTAAAGACAATGAAATGCGTGCCCTGAAGGTCAAGGATCCATTCCACCGCCAAACCAAGAGCCAAAAGCTCTGCAGAGAACACAGAATAGCCTGATGGAAGGCGATGGGCAACCGTTACACCCTTACACACACAAGCACACGCCACGCCAACATCGGACTTCGACCCATCAGTAAACAGGCGCTGATAACCGGCGTACTGAGAACTCAGCCGCCGGAACTCCTGTAAGTACCTTGCTGGTAGAGTGGAACCCTTCGGGAGGGACGCCAGAGCAAAAATGAAGCTGCCACCTGGGACAAGCCAAGGGGCAACTGGCATTCTCCCAAGCCTCAAGACGCAGGGCATTTCAAAGGCTATCTCCTGACAGGACTGCTGGAGCCTATCGCGGAAATCACCCTTACCCACCTTGCGTCTACCGACTCGCAAGTCTGGCCCAAAAACCATGGACCAAGCAGGACTGGATTGCACAGCACGCAAACGCACAGCATACTGAATGGCAAGCTGTCGCCGACGAATAGCCAAAGGAGGCTCCGAGGCCTCAGCATAGAGGCTGACCACTGGAGAAGTTCGAAAAGCCCCAGTCGCCACACGCAGGCCACTGTGATGCACTGTGTCCAACATCTGGAGAGTGGAGTCACTAGCCGAATCATAGACCATACACGCATAATCAAGTTTGCTGCGGACAAGGGCTCGGTAGAGGCGGTAGAGGTGGCAGCGAGTCATTGGCTCGTGGTTAGCTATTCTTTATATTGTTCTTACTTGTGGTACCCTTTTGAGTCATTCCCCTTGGCTGCTGTTGTAATTCAGGCATTCGTCGAATTGATTCCAGTTCAATGCAGGTTTTAATGCCTAAAACAGGTGTTGCTCACAGCTTTGTAACACAAACCTGAATTGTCCAGTTTTTTGTTGTGTTGCGCAGGTTAACCTACGTTCACCAGCCAATGGAACTTGACTATCGCAGTAATCTAGCACTGGTTGCTGGGTTGGTTGTGGGGGGGGGGGGGATTGAGGCTTAATGGCGCGTCGACAACTTGGTCACTGGGCTTGGTTGCTGGGTTGGTTGTATTTTTGGCTATTTTCGCCTAGTGAAACGACATACCTTGACTTAGTCAAGGTCGTATTAGTTGACCTTGATCCCCGCCCAAGTGTTGTTCCAGAACGTTTGAAATTTTTTTGACCAAACCAACAAGTGGAGCAGTTAGTCTGTGAATATAAATTTCAGCACTCAAAACGATGACCGAGTTTTGCAATTTCGATTCAGTGACGGAAGCTAACAAAGAAATGATTCGTGACCACCTTATTCAGAATTAATACAAAGTGAGCTGCTTAAAAAGACCTTTGGCAAAATTAGTTTTATCTCTCGAAGCAGCAACTGTTAACTAAATTGAAATTCGGGGGGAGTGGGGGGTCGGGAGCAGTTCGGTAGCAAAAAATTTTATTGAAAGCAAATTTAATCCAAGTGTTAAAACAAAACAAAGCACAAACATGCGGTGTTTTTTGTTGTAAAAAAGCCGGACATATCCATTTGAGGTGCATGGACACAGATAATTCTTGTGGGCGCTGCCTTGAGAAGGGTCACCCAAAAGCTGTTTGTCAGAAAAAATCTAGCGACGAACATAAACAGGCTTCAGCATCTGAGAAACCCTTGCTCAAGACAAAAGTGCAGAAGAAATCTAAATTTAAATAGGGTACAAAAAGGTTAACAAATTGCAGCGCGATAACGAATCATCTACTGCTGAATCTGAATTAAGGACGGGAAAGCCAAAGGCTCACAAGAAATAACTAAATACAAATGCAAACCTATTTACGTTGCCTTTTGGACTTATATGTCAGACTGCCTGAGCAGGAAATCGAACCCAGGACCTTTGAAATCAAAGGCCCTGGGTTCGATTCCCCGCTCAGGCAATCTGACATATAAATCCAAAAGGCAACGTAAATAGGTTTGCATCTGTATTTAGCTGAATCTGAAATTGAAACCGAGTCTGAAGTTGACGGTGGGAGTGATTTTTTTTTCAACAACACACACGTAAATTTGGCTTGCACGACGAAGTACACGAAGGCGACACATGGTGGATTCATTGACTTATTAATAACACAAAACTGTCATTACAATTAGAAAGTGGTTGTGATGGAACCATTATTACTATTTCATGGTTCGAGCGCTGTATTTAAAGTTGCAAACTTCAACAGTGTGGTTTACGTAGTATTAATGTCAAAGTTAAAATCGGGGGGGGGGGGGGGGATGAGGGTTAATGGCGCGGCGACAGCTTGGTCATTAGCACCAACCTCAGTCACAGTGCAGTGGTCCGGGTTGCCACTGCACCACACATTACAGAGATATTATTCAAACCCGTAATCTAAATCTTGTCATACATCTGTACCTCCTGCAAAAATTGAAAAACACCGGACAGGAGGACAGACTTATCGCCCAATTGACGCACAATGTCATGCGGAAGATGGAAACGACGACGAAAACCATCAAGATGGCAACAAGATGTTAAAATCGGTGAACAAACTGAAACTGTAGACATGATCGTGTTATGTGAAGAAATGTCCTTAACGATAATGGTGTCATCATCTAGATGTCATTCAGCTCAAAAGAAAGAAACATGATGTCAGCGAAGCAACATAGCTGGAGTCAATCAAAATTATCTATACCACAAATCCAATTTTCTTTATTTTAAAGGGAGGGCATTGTGGTGTATGTTGCCACAATGCCCACGCCATGTATTACTGTCCAACTGATGTCATCCGTGGATGCCCCACGGATGCGTGCACACTGCAACCCTACTATTCTCGGCACAAGAAAAATTGCCAGAAAGTGGTGATTTCAGGGTTTATTCCCAGGGCCACACGGTCTGTTCTTAGGAAATGTTGTCCAGTGGTTCAAGGATGCTCTAGTCAGGGCTTCTAGCAGTGGCACACTTCAGGAAGAGTTGTAGCTGGATAGGGGGACTAGCTCCCACAGTGAGGCTGAAGGGGGCTGCAAGGCTTTAAGTACCTAGAGCTGCAGCCAGTACCCGCCACAGGTGGTGAAGATACTTCCTGTACTAAATCCTGGTATCCCATGAGTCATCTCTGCTAGCAGCTATCCCTAGGGGCAGGCAAGGCCAGAACCATCCTGACCGCTGATCACCAGGGACTGGACCATACATCAGTGTACATAGCATAACTGGAATACACAGCATTTTAGCCTTAGCATCAAGGTAAAGGGGGGGGGGGGATTGAGGCTTAATGGCGCGTCGACAACTTGGTCATTAGCGCCAACCTCAGTCACAGTGCAGCGGTCCGGGTTGCCACTGCACCACACACTGCACTGCACTGCATCAAGGTAAAGAAGCCAACTAAGGCCCTAGCTTAATGCCTACAAAGAAGCTGTGGAAACGGTCATAACAGGGTTCCCGCCCCCGAAGGTCAAGGTTAGTGAAGATTATTCGTTAAGTTATTTATTCATACAATAATCAAGGTTCTCAGATTAAAAAATAATACCACACACGAAGGCGCACACTAACAGCAGTTAAAATTATGGATGCTATGGGGACATTTAGGCTTTTCATCTGCTAATAATGTAATCGTTTGACTGTGCCAGCAGCGTGAACAGTAACGTTTTTGTAAGGTTTGGGAAATATTTGAGCATTAAAATTCAGACCCGTAAAAACCTGCTACGCAAACTTAATTATTTGAACATTTTCACGAAAATAATGCAGAAGCAAAAACGATTTTTCAACATTTTCATCAACCGGTGCAAAAACTAACAATGAATAAGACATAATTGTTTGATGCACGAAAATTCACATGAAAATTGCAACCATACATCACTGGTTACTAGTTAAAGAAGATTTTACTTCAAAATCGGTTGTCAAATATCGGTCACAATGTGTGTCAAATGTGACTAACGTGCTAACAATCAGCTAGGTTCAACTCGAAAACACAGTATTGTTCTAATCAATAAACATCACCAGCTAATATTCACCAATTAAAAATAACAAATTCAAGTTGCAGGGGAACGGTTACTAGGAAAAGGAAAGCGTACCATAGCATTCGAAATTCTTCGAGCACAATTCCTCACCGACGAAGAACCATTCAAAATCTAATACGAGCAATCATCATGTGACGGAAGAGAACCACGACTGGAAGCAGTTTAATCAAGAGCTAACCGAACTCGGAACACTGTGACCAACACCACCACTAAAGATTGATGGAATGGTGCTACTGCATATATTCATGGCCAACAAGGAAGGATGTTTGGTAGAATGAAACATGTCTAAGGAGTGTAACTATTCATCTAATCAAAATAGTGCCCTTAATATACACATGAGAACACACACACAAGAGCAAATCTATTCAAATGTAAGCAGTACAATTATGCACCTATTAACAAGTGACCTTACTAGGGACATGAAAACACGGATGAGGAGAAAACCCATTCAGCTGTTTTCCGTGTAACTTTGCATCCAGGGAAAATGGTCACCTTACTAAGCACATACAAATATATAGGTGAAAAGCCAATTACATGTAAAGAATGCAACTGTATAATACCTGCAATGGTCAGATGTAAGGAATGTAGATGCGTCCAATTAAAAAAATCCAGTCTCATTATCCACATGAAAACAGACAGGCAAAAAGTCATGGACAGATTACAAGTGTAACTATGCATTCTCTTCACGAACAATTCCTCATTATCCAAATGTACTTCGTTCATCATTGTAACTGTTGTAATGCATTTATGAAACAAGCCACGAGAAATAACAAAATGGCACACTGGATATAAAATAATGTTGACATGTTTACAGACCTTACCAAGAAAACTTATTGAACTTAAAATTAGTGTATCTTTTTTATCATTAAATTATAAGCTGTATACTTTTTACTGTCTTTCACACATTATGTACGTTAGGTTTCTATCGTTATTCATAGAATCATCAGTGTATGTAAAATGGATATGTGTGTCTAAACTTGTCCAGAAGGGTCATTCCAAGTTATGGTTACTGGAACTAACTGCTGCTGCTGTAAACTAGCAGTTGTTGCAGAAACTGTACAGGTAGGAGGAAAAGGATGTGGGAAACTCACATTTCAGGGCACACCTGGCACAAATGGAACACTTCCTATAACACTAGGATTACTTACAACAGTTGGAAATAAGTGACCAACACTTTGGAAAAGTCACTGTCAGACTGGACACACTCACATTTAGGCCTGCTGCTGCTGTAACCAGACCCAAATTAGGTGTCAACTGAACTTGAGGGCTAGCAGGAGGGAACTGAGCTGCTAATCTAGATGGGGTAACCCCTAATGGTGATTGCACAACTAGTGGAAAAGTCGGGATAGTCATTCTAGCTGCTTGTTCCTTTCTAGCCCTACGCTTCTTCCCTATCTTATTAAGGTACCAATTCCAAGAGTCTGGCTATAAATCTGGCCTAGATCTAATTGACCTTAGCATAAAATAGTTCACTATTGGAAGTTTTAGGCCCATAGGCTATGAAAAGTTACTTCAAGGCTAAAATTCAGTAACCTACATAATCAGGAAAAGTCTCAATTGCTTAAAGTCAATAAGGCACTAGCCTACATAGGCACACACAAAATCGTCCAATAAAAAAACGGCACTGACTGATACAAATTATTACTCTAACTGCAATAGAAAAATTATTGCTACTTCTTACACGGTACTGAATACTCACAACTACTCAGGTCGTCTCTTGGTAACTCATTGAAGACTGGGGTCCGAAGTGGAAAATGGAACACCCAAGATTGCTGCCATCATTCCAAAAAGGTTTCTTGGTAGAAATGGGTTCTTGCCCTAGCTAAAAAAAATGGACGGCCGATGCACCACTTGTACCCTACTATGCACGGTACAAGGAAGAAGGCCAGAAAAGATGGTGATTTCAGGGTTTATTCCAGCGTGAGGCTGAGGGGGCTGCAAGGCCTTAAGTACCCGCCACAAGTGATGCAAGATTCATCATGTACTATATCCTGGTATCCCACGAGCCATCTCCGCTAGCAGCTTCCCCTAGGAGCAGGCACGGGGGGGGGTTGAGACTTAATGGCGCATCGACAGCTAGGTCATTAGCGCCAACCTCAGTCACAGTGCAGTGGTCCGGGTTGCCACTGCACCACACATTACAGAGATATTATACAAACCCCGACTTGAAATCTTGTCGTACATCTATACCTCCTGCAGAAAGTGAAACACGCCAACCTATCGCCCAATTGATGCGCAATGTTCTGCGGAAGATGGAAACGACGACGAACACCATCAAGCACGTGTCGGACAGTCAGTGGCCGTCAACACCAATGACATTCAGAAGTGTAAACGAGCGCCACCGAAAAAACGCCTGTTTTTCCAAAAATGAAATTTTTTTTTCTCGAGGCACCCAAATGCCTCGCCGAGGCATATCTGGCCGTTTTTGCAATAATGGTCCGATTTCCACAAACTCTTCGACGTTTAATAGCCTGTCCAAATACAAGATGCTTGGGGAAGCCCAAATCCGAACTTTCCACCCGGAAGTACCAATAAACCACGTTTGAAGATTGACCAAAACCAACTACATCGCACTTTCATCATGGCCGCCATTATAAAATTCTGTATCTTCATTTTATTCTTTTCTTTTAGGGCAAAAAGCCCAAACATATTAGCTTAGTGTATTGTATGAGGCTTGTACAGACAACCATTTTGAAGTGTGATATTTTTTATTGTGTTTGTCGGCCGCAATCCCTATGGAAAATTTCCACAACGATCGAATTTTAACTTTAAACTTTTAAACGTTAAAGGTTCTCTGTAACTTAATGCGTTATAGCATTCAATCAAGCTAGTTTATTTAACCACATTTATACTTTATTTATACTCTTTTACCCCCAGAAACGCTACCATGTGTTCAAACGTATAAACGCATTACGACCTGGCATTCTACCGGACACGAATTTTTCAGTGTATATATGTTTATTTTAGTTCTCCTCTGGACCTGACTGTGACCCACCGAAACCTACGAATAGCTTGATCTACTATTAAACACTAAAAGAATTCTTAAAAAGATCTTTTCAAACCAAATCCGAAAGTCAAACTGTGCAAAAACTTCGAAATCCCCATTTTGCCCCCCTCCCCAGCCAAAACTAGTTGTGGTGTTTAACACTACAGTTTACCGTTAAAGCTTGTTTAATTTAATAGTAATGTTCTAGACATTACCCAAAGCCAAGTAATAAGCTTTAACAAGAGCCTAATCACGTTGCAAACATGTAAATATTCAATCCGTAGCCAATGATACAAAGTAAAAAGGCCCATTTCCGAAAGTTCAATTGAGTGAAACTCAAAACAGGCCGATCTTTTTCCGTTTTACATGTTCCTACTCCTTCAAACGGCTCTGCACCCAGTTCCTTTGTTCATCCGACTTCTCCTCCCACTTTCCATTGTTCTCGAGGCCCTCAGCCAATCAGACCCCCGTAGCCCGCGAGTCCGCGCTTACTTCCGGTAATGTGCATAAAACCCCAGCCCCAGAATGCATAGTTAGCATAGCACAGCTCACAGATCTCAAGCTAGAGACCGGTCACGCCAGTCGGGAGTGGAGACGCCATGTCCGGAGAATGCCATGCCGGGCACGATGGTAGTGGTTCGTATGTTGTAGTTTAGCTTTTGAAAGTTTAATTTAGGACCCCCATATTCTAAATTTTAGTTTAAAACTTAACTTAACTCTCTAGCTAGGGAAAATTATGGTGGTGACGCCTGTAGCGGCATCTTAGGTTTCTTTCACCCCATAACGTCAGAGTGGTTCTCTTCCTAAAAACCAAATTTTTCCAGTTTATTTTAAATGGATTTTTAATCTAAACTAAATGACGGTTTGATCTTTGTGGAAGGCAAATTGAAACAAACTGATGCCTAAGTGTAAAATTGCCGGGCTTTTTATTACTTAGAACAGTTCTCGAGGGAACTAAGGGAGGTTGATCTTTTTGTGCTTGGAAAACTTAGAAACATAACTGTGGACGGTTGATCATGTTGAAACATACTGTCAGATAGACTACTATCAGTTGCGGCTGTTTAGTCTTGCGGGTGTCTCCGGGAGCACTCATGATTTACTTTTTCTAATGTGAAAATTTAAAACTTTATTCAAACCAAGGGTGTTTGTCTGAATTTATGAAATACTAAGGGTATATTCAAACTTGCTACTTTATGTAAATGTAAACTTGTTGCCTATTTAAATAATTGGTATTCAAAAGCTTTCGAAGCAAACTATAATGTAAAAGTGTTTTCATTCTCTGTCGCAAAAATAAAACCAGGAGTTTTAAGCTTCAGTCGTTTGCTAGACTTGATTAATTGTATTTTAGTGTAAAATTAAATATGTAGCCCATTTTTAGATTTTAGCTAGTTAAACAGTTAAATCCACCGTTGGTGGCAGCGATACCGACAGTTTAAGGTTAGGCCCCTTTAATTAGGACCGGCGCTTCATCCCCCATGCTGGGACAGTGTCCATGCTGTGTTGAATAACGTAAAAAGTCGTCATTAACACCGATTAACCTCAAGCTGAAACTCCACGTACACCAGGGAAACCGGGGGCGTTACAAGCACCTAAGCCGTCGTAGCGTCCGCCGTTACAGAAGGGTCAACCCCCTACCCCCTCAAAAGGAAACAGTAGGTAAGTAGGGTGTGACCAATGCGTAAACGGGCCAACACCACCTCTTCACTGCGACTGCGGCGACAAGCCGAGTACCATTCTTCGACACTGCCTTTAATAGTCCGCAATTTATTGCTGGCCTGGTTATCCCATAAGGCTTGCCACACAGCGCAACTTCAGACACAGAGTTGGTAAGGCGTCTGAAGGAACAAGGCTGAGATCCCTTTCAAGAGGACTAGAAAGGGCCCCTTTCGCTGCAGAATCAGCGTTTTCATTCCCACCAATCCCAACATGGCCAGGGGGGGGGGGGGGGTTGAAGATTAATGGCGCGTCGACAGCTTGGTCAATAGCGCCAACCTCAGTCACAGTGCAGTGGTCCGGGTTGCAACTGCACCACACATTACTTACAGAGATAATAAACAAACCCCTAATCCAAATCATGTCATACATCTCTACCTCCTGCAAAAATTGAAAAACACCGGACAGGAGGGCAGACTTATCACCCAATTGACGTTTAATGTCTTGCAGAAGATGGAAATGACGACAATCAACGAGGGTCAAACCCCCCCTCGAAAGGAAAAAAGGGAATAAGTCGGGTGTGACCAATGCGCAAACGTGCCAACACCAATTCTTCT
>JAHWFP010136688.1:81378-95714 GCA_023313725.1 Lithobius niger | reverse complement strand
GCAAGATATTGTGAGATCGAGTTTTAAAAGATCTAATATCTTAACTTGGTGAAGATGAGTGTTAATCAAGTTGGACATAAAGTCTCGGAAAAGCTATTGTTGCTGCATTAAAAAAGAAATCTTATTTTTTTTAATGGCATAAAAAGAACTTACTTGAGCATGTATGCTGCTGCGAAGAATAGAAAATAAAGAACGGCATACTGGACTCGAGCTGCTATTTCCTCCTGCAACACGGTATAATTTTTTTCCTCAGTAATTCAAGCAACAGTTACTTATGATTACAGCTCTACTAACCAAATTTTTTTCCAGCCGAACCCAGCCAATCAAACCAAAAAAGTCAGGCATATGAGCGAGAATGAGCAATCCCAAGATTGTACTCGGCACTAGCACTTTCCCTCTTGGACTTACAAAACCAGGATTAAGAAAATGTTTTAGGATTAGCTGATGCGATTGCTCTCAGCACAATTTCGTAACCATCTAAGGACGGGTGCACACAAATACGCCCACTGTATAATCATTGTTTACAGCTCTTCTTCAGGTCAGATCGAAAATTCCAGCAAATTACAGTAAACTAAAAAATGGGATATGAAGACCAAATCATTAAGGAAAAATATGACGAATTTTATTCCCTTACTTCTAGTGGGCGAGATGCTCAGATTTCTTTTCTACAAGTCAGTTACACGTCTTTAGCGCAAATGCAGTCCTTAAAGGGTTAAGGATGTGAAAGAAATGTTTCTTATTTTAGATTAGAATCACCCAGTTGTTTTTTGGTCAAAAATCCATTGGTCCAAGAAACACACAGCATGCATAGTGAGGACGGCATGACTTGGGTTGGGTTAATGGACCAAATAACATGGTAGGCAGTGTTACCGATCATGCTTTGCTCGCCAAGTAAGGGTTCAGTTCTGTATGTTCAATTCTACATTATTTATACAAACTTCAAAGTACTGTAGTAAAAAACAAAGTGCATAAATACTTCCATCTAATACTTTCAAAAACAAAAAACCGATTAAACCGACTACATATACAAAAATCGCTTTTTGTAAAACGCCCTGTTCACTTCCAATAAAAATTAACTGCAGTATGCAAAAGGTTTTTGCCCTTTAGGATACATCACCCTCAAAATGAGTAAAAATTATTTTTTAAATACCTCATCCCTCCACATTAACCCTCTGGGGCCTATGAGCCGATAATTTGGCTCTTTATTAAATTTGAATATACTCAAGTAATTGCATCTATTATAGACATCTGTTTGTTTGGAAAATAAATCTAGGACCCAGAGGGTTAAGATCAATCAAAATAAAGTCCATTTTCACATCCAAAACACTCACACCGTCTGGCAAATTTTTTAAAACTCCCTGTAGTATTCATTGGGCCTAATCAAGATTTTATTAGTCTCTGATCACATCGTCTGTAGTTCATTCTGGTCAAATTAAAAAATGGCGCCTCACAATGCGGTAGGACGAGCATGTTTATTCTTTCCACGGCATCAATGGCAAAGGGGGAACATGTTCATTCGTTGTAAAGTTGCAATAAAACGTGCGAACGTGTGCTCAATCTTTATATGATACCGGCCCGGCAATATGAAGAGTAACGTCGATTGCAAAACGTGAGGTGCCATTTTTTAATTAGACCAGAACGAACATCAGATATGATCAGAGACTATCGAATCTTTGGAGGCCTGATGAAGACAACACGAAGTTGTCGAAAATTTGCCAGACGGTGTGAGTGTTTTGGATGTGAAAATAAGCGTTATTTTTATTGACTTTAATTTGGTTTTTGACTCATTCCTCATCAATTTTTTAACTTAAGTGTGCCAGAGAACCATTTTTTAAACTTTGCATGGCCTTAGGGAAGTGGTGGTAACCTAACAATTGAGGAGTAATTTTGCCCAATATTAAATGTTAGGATCCCCCCTAGGAACTTTAGGTTAGGCTCTGCAAATGTAGAGACTGAGAAACTGCAGTCAGTTGCATGTGGCCTAAAAACTACGAGATTTAGAAAGACAAAAAGTTTGGTGTTAAATCTTTTTAGATTTCAGACTTACCTTTTTAATCTTTTGGAAGTACAACTCAGGAAAGCAGTGCAACCAATAACACAACTGAAAAAAAAATATTGAAAAGGATCCTTTTTGGAAAAAAAAAAAGCATCACTTCAAAATTTCAAATTCAAGCATTTTCAAAGGCCTTTGAAAACTGTTGAGATTTTGAAAACGGACATTAAGCGCCAGTGCACATGTGCATTTTTTGGACGCGCGGCGATGCTGCGGTGGCGCTTCGGTGACGTACGTGCGTGTTCGGTTCCCTAACCTCGTGTACAAAAATTAGTTTGAAACCAATGAGTCGATATTGCTTTTTTCGCCTACCTCGTGAACAAATAATATAACCAAAACGACGAATTTTGGTACATTGATGTAGTAATTTAACACCTACCAGCGAAAAATGCATCCTTTGCAGATTAACTAAAAAATTCAGATAAGTTCTTTAATTACTTCCCAATGAGTCTTCAATCATTTCTGCAGCAACATTTCACATTTCAAGATAGTTCTTTACTCCCTCAATAAACCATTCCATGTCTGTTTCTTCGAAATTGGACGCCATTTTCGGTAACGCTTTTGCGGTAAACGGCGGACGTGTGCACCGCTCAAGTCACCCAAGGTACTCAGAGACGCTGCGGTACCGCTGCGTTGACGGGGAAAAATTGCGGTGCACAACGACCGCACGAGCGGCGGGTGGTAACGCAACGTTGACGCTGGTACGTATACAGTACCCAACAGATGTCACGTAAACCACACCACAAATGCGGTACCGCAGCGTCGACCGCAAATGCGGTACAGCACGTGTGCACCGGCGCTAATGGCTCGATGTGTACAATGGTCATTTTGAACATACACTAGAATTATGCCTGCATTGTAATATCAACTTTTTGCTTCATAGATTTTGGGACTGTGTTGGTAAAAATTCATAACACAAATGGACCATTTTAACAGTACAATTTCACAAATATGCCCTTATCTCATCACATTACAGAATAATAACGTAATACCAAACGGAATGAGACTCCTCCAAAAAAAAAATCCACCTTACACAAGTATTAACCAGAGTAAACTATCCCTCATTAATTAACACAAAAATTCATTGACAATTGCTTGCGTAAAACATGGGTTTCGGACTAAGTTCCTTTTTATGATCAGTAATGTTGTTGAGGTGGGATGTTCATTGTTCATATATAATTTTCCTTAGTTTACGGGTAGCATGCATACTGCATAACCAACAAAAAATGTTCTCTTATAAACATTACTACTGTAATTGCTAAGCCAATGCCGATACCGATACTAGATCAGATTAAATTGGTTGCCAATATTTGGATAACCGGTATCGGATCAGTTTAAGTAACTTTTGCCGAAAACCCAATTTTACCTGAGGGGAGGTCAAAATTGGTTTCTATTGCCTTAAGAAAATATCCACTACCTGTAAATTTCTTGCATTCAGTTCCTAGATGCTCCCTACCCTGGAGGAATCAAACTCTTGTAATGCGCCCAGCTCAGACACCCACCTGCGCGTGCAGGCCCTCCATAAATGGTGTTACGGCGATAGCCAGCCATCACTTTTCCTCCCGATGCGTCAGCTATGATGGTGACTAGAGAGGGGAGGTCGGGTGGGTATTTACAGGTGTGTATATTTTCCTTAAGGCAATAGAAACCAATTTTGACCTTCCCCTGGTAAAATTGGGCTTTCTACTTGCCAGCCAGAAAATATACACTACCTGTAAATTTCTTGCATTTGTAGATAACCTCGTCAATATAGGTGGCGGGCACCATCATGGCGGATCCCCAAGGGTGAGAGCTGGGTCCCCAGTGACAGAGTTGTGGTGGATTTGTTGCAGGCGCAACTTTCTCTGAACACGATCGACCATAATGCGTAAGGCAGTCGGAGCGGGGAGGGAATATTCCATTACCAAAGCAAGTTGGCTAGGAAGTTCGGTGCGTTTCCAGATTCCAGCGTTGACTTTTCGAGTGGGGTGGGGGGGATAGAATGGTCTATGTTAAAAAGGGGAAAGCTTGTCTGGTGTTCGAACCTTGATTGGGTTTCATCTTGGAGGATAGAGCTGGTGGCAGGATTGATTTCTTGAATCCCAGGATTAGAGTAGGTAAGTTCTTGAGGGGGAGACGTTGATAGTCGGGTGACGACCCCTGTTGGTGTGATTGTGCTTTGAGTAAGTCTGAACGGTCTTGGATTGTGTCCATGCTCTCCCGGGTGACAGGTTAGCTCATCAGGTTTGCGGCGAAAGGTAAGGGTTTTGTCACAGAGTTGAATTGCGGGTCCGAGTGAAAGGGAGATTCCAAGTGAGAGCGAGTAACGGAAGTTCAGTTCACGAAGTAAGAGGAGGAGGGTGAAGGATTTTCGGATAGTGTGCATTGCAGTTCAAAAATTTTACGGATGAAGGTTTCCGAGAGGTTGTGGGTTTGAAGGCGGAGGTAATTTGTGGAGCAAATCATGTCCGTTTCGGCTAGTCCGGTTTGAGAACGGTGACAAGCGTTGAGACGAATGCAGTGTGTGATGTTACGAAAGATTGGCCCCGAGAGAGGCGGGAGGGGCACAAGTTCGTGCCGAATGAAGAATTGATTTGGTTCCGATGCGCAGGAGTGAGTTCGAATGTTCAGGGAGCAGAGTTCTTCACCTGTGGGAATTTCAGGTGGAAGATCCGGAAGAGATTGCCGAGCCGGTTGAAGATGGATTGTGAGCAACGGATGTCGAATGAAGTGTCAGATGGGCCTGAATGAGTTGAGAGATGTACGAATTTCGGGTTCAGAATGTGAGAGGAGAGGAGAATGTAGCTTTGGGCACATTTACAAGGCCTTTCGGTCGGTGATGTAGAGTTCCAGCAGGTCAGGGACAGTAGGTAGCGATGATCGAGGTATAACAGCATTGTTAGGAAGATTGACGAGACGCCGCTGGTTGGGGCGCAGAAGGAGTCAGTTTGTAAGGTCTGAGGGGTTACAATTTGAAGGAGCGTAGGTCCGAAGAGCAGTGCGGTCAGTGTAAATGACGAGATGTTCATACATAGATCACAGTGTGACAAGTGGAGGACATGAACATGGGATAGGTTAATTTTCCAAAGAATTGTGACAATCATGTCAGTTTAATCCTGTGATAGTGAGTTGTGACGTTTGGTTGATGTGCAAGGCTACCTCCGCGACCTCCAAGCGGTCCTGTGCCGCCTGGAAGCCCAGTGAAGCACCTTACCCGATGTTAGATGTAAAGGCGGACAGCACTACTGCCGGCGCCCACGTGGGCCACTCCCTTGATATATCCCCATCACACAGCCCCTGAAACCACCAAAGCAGACCACGTCTCGAACTATCTGAGAACTGCCCAATCGATTCTGTCCCCTGGATCCACCCTACCAGTCGGCCTACATCCAAGATGCTATAACTGCATATAACAGCCAGTGTTGACATGTTTCAATTATGCTCAGTATAGCTTGCACCCTGTACGTTGTCGCAGCGATGACGGCCAGGGACACCTGTGCCTGCCAGGGTGACGTTAAATCGATCGGGTCCTTGGCATAGAGCTGTATATTACGTCGCCACGGTAGCAACACTAACAACAATTGTCTTGCAATGTTGTAATCGCCGCATCCACCATTACCCACATCACATCCGTACAGCGGAATAATTCCGGCGTCCGTGGTGAAATGAATCCCGCCGGCAATTTGCCTCGACCACAGCACGATCGGAAATAGATTCACGCCCAGGCTGCATACACCACATATGCTGGTGGTTATGTCACCACTCCAAATACCCGGTTCAATAGGTCACACCGGATGCTGTAGTGCTACCGCTTCCGGTAAATTATTTTTCCAAACCAATCGGGCTCACTTTCACACCAGCCCGCCCTAATTCTGGGGCGTCGCCTAACGCACTATCACACTGCCGACTCACAGACCAATAGACCTCTTCCCATGGCTGCCACATGCATTTTCAGAGTTAACATCGTCACCCATATGCTCATTATTACGCCGTGGCACCGTTTCCGATCGCAGATAACGAATGTCACCAAATTCGTGCCGCCGAGTTTGCCCAACCTCTTGATGGCGCTCACAATCCCGAAATTGATATTTTTCCCAACACATCACTCTGCCTACAGCACACCCCGCTCGTTAGGCTTAATCCATACCTCGTCCCTCGGACGGCATTCTCGGCTCGGACCCCTGCCCGGCCCCTCCTCTGCAAGACGGAATTCTTTCTCACAATATTTTCACAATATCTTCGTGCAACGCATGTCTCCGTTGCCTACGCCCAAGTTAGTACCACAACGAACGCCCACTCCAATGTGCCAATAGCCGACAACTCCGCAGCCCGACAGTCCAACGCATCCGCTTTCCACTCGGCCTGTCGAACCTTTCCGACATCGTTCACGCTCAGTTCCCAAACAAGCCTATCACAACCGCTACTCCATAAGCCTATTTCCTTGCTCGGCCCTCAACCGGCTTCAAGTGCCCGCCTTACTTTTTCACCAAGTGATATTTATTATCATCATCATTATTTGCACCAACCGTCTCCAATGTCGGTCGCCACTCGCCATTTGATGAATGGAAATCAACAGTTAGCGACTTGGAAATTAGCCTTACTCGCCAAAACGGCGACTAGCAATAGAGAATGCCACTCAAAGAGGGATATCTCGGGAACCGTACAAGTTAGAGACGAATGGTTTGCGGTCATTGTGCTCAGATATATAAGGGCTTTAAATTCCCAAAAAAATTGTACAATTTCATAAATGCATAAATCAGAGAAACCAAGCATCGTGTAAGATGTATTTTAGTAGGCTATGTGGCGAGTAAAAATTGTGAAATGGCGAATACTTTTTTGTGGTCTACTGGACAAGTGGCGAGTGCTATTGAATTCACATTCGAGAGGGTTGATTTCCACGTGGTTTCGCCTCACGGCCGAGTTCGTGGAATTTTGGCTCCCTCTGCCAACGTGCCGGCACTAGCAGGCTTATCACTGTCGTACGCCCACTGGCCGTACGACATAACGGATTATCATGTTATTTTTCCAGCATCACACAATCACACACACCAAACGTTTTCCGACCCAACTATATCGCACTCACCAGGTCGGTCGACGGTCTACAGGAGCCGCCATTTTGTCTCGCTCGTCTTCAATTGCAGCGCCATTCGCTTCCCACGGGCATAGCTTTCCCGCCCTCTTACCCAAAACTGTCCACGAAAACTGTTCGCGCCAGCGGCAAGAAAAGAGTGGAGAATAAAAGACGGAGTAGAGCGGAGGGGAAATAGGAGCGGAAGTGACGTACATTTTTTATGCATTTCCGGACTGAAATGACGCAAAACAACAGGTCACAATCACAAAGCACCGTAGGGCAGGGAAGGATCCCAAATTGTAACACAGTGAGGAGGATGCTACAAATGAGAATTTTTATTTGTGGACATCATAATTCATAATTGCTACTAACATGTAGTACACGAATTAAGATTGAACAAATCCAGACACAAGCTTACCTGGATTATGAAAAAGAATTTGAACATAAACCTGTAAATAGAGTACACAGATATTAGCAAATAGAACAATTTCAGCACAAGTGATTCATTTACACACCACAAAAAACACTGCAGTTTGTTACCAAGTAAGAAGCAAATCCCACCGCAATTAACCTACTTCCGAAAAAATCGTTGGTTGAAATACTTTGAAAATCATCGGTTCAGCTCACACAAAAAAACTATAACTTTCAAAAAACGGAGACATTCGCACGTCTGCTAATTTTCGACAACTGAGTTTTGTTTTGAACTCTTGTTACATCTTTCAACTGCGTCTACTTTAAAATCCAAATTTGATCTTGAATGTGGCCTCCGGTACTTGCACTTTGAGTGATTTCCCATTCTCTCTGCAGCAATGAGTCCAATTCTATGCTTACCAGGTATAAAACAGTAGGATTGGACGGACCTTGAATATTCATTAGGGGAACACTGTGGGAAGTACGGTGTTCTATAGCAAGTGACTCTTAAACACTGAAGGTGACTGTTTCTGGCATTATTCAAGCACACAAGTTTTTGTGTTCCCCCACTGCAGAGAGAATGAAGAATCGGTGAAAGTGCACATCCCAACAAATACTGGAGGCCACGCTGAAATCTGGGTTTGAATCAGACAATGTAACCAGAGTTCAAAACAAACCTTGGAGCGCCTGAGGAAAACAACTGAGTAGTTGTTGAAAAATAACAGACACATGAGTATCCCTGTTTTTGAAAGTGAGCGTTTTTACTTTTTTGTGAGTTTGAACTTTAATTAACTTACTGCATGCAAAAAGCTCATTTTGCCGGCCCTCCTGCCAGGCCGGCTGAAAATGGTTTCTATTGCCTAAACGAAAACATGCATTACCTGTAAATTTAGCATTCACAGTATGCATTTTTCTCTAGAGGCTTAAAGTTGAACGGTGCGCAAGCTCCGTAACCCAACCGCACTTGTGCGCATGCGCAGTTCCCCCGATATAGGCTGCAACCACAACTGATTGTCATCCTATGTTCCTCTGTTTTCATCAGGTGGTGACTCCAGAGGGAAGGTAGGGCGGGTGAAGGTTATGTATGTTTTCGTTTAGGCAATAGAAACCATTTGCAGCCGGCCTGGCAAGAGGGCCGGCAAAATGGGCTTTCTAATTGCCGTTTGAAAACATCAATTACCTGTGAATTTTAGCATTCACCCAGACCTCGTCAAAGCAGGTGGTGGATATTACCTGACGGGTTGCCCTAAGGTTACGAGCTGGCGATCCTTCTTGGGAACTCGGTGTAACAATACCCAGACGTAGTTTAACCGTGAGGTTAAGGGGAAGGTTACCTGAGTTTTGGTGACTCTTTCTGTTGAAGTTTCATTGGGGTAGTTTCTAATGAAAGTTCAGTGTCTTGGTAGGATCAAAACCATGAAGGTGAAAGGTTGTTGTGCAGACTCACAAATTGGGATTGTTCTGCAGCAGCAGTTCCCTTGAAAACAAGGTTTTACCAAGGTGGGCGTCTGGTAATGTCATATATTGGGTACGTTTCAAATGACAATCGTCGAAGACCTGCAATGTTGCATGCCTTCCGACGACTGGGAATTATCTGGATTGCCCTGTAAAGGTTCTCAGGCGGTAGGTAGTTAGTGAAGGACAGAAGGCAGATGAATCCGGATGGAAGCAGAGCTGTTGGGCAGTGGTCATGCATTGGCCGTTTTGGGAAAGGCTTTTGAATCGTGTTGAGCCGAGCAGTAGAGTTGGTAGAATAAAGACTGAATGATAGTTGGCTTGAAACGACTTGCAGCAGAAAATTGCAATGCCAGTCCATGAGGTCAACAGGTAGCGTCGGATGACCTGCTGCAGAGTTGTGACCGTAATCAGTCAGGGGCTTTAAGCAGAGCAGGAAGATGGTCCCAGGAAACTGATGGTGTCTTGCTGAAGCTCGAAACATGTTGGCGATGGACAGCAAGCAATGAAGGGTGAGGGTCCAAAGGAGCAGTGATGAAAGACGTTGGCTATGAATGTTGGCGAGGGGTGACAGCTGCGAAGGACGAAGGCCCAAAAGACGCAACGAATGCCGTCTAGGGGCTGCAGGCAACGAAGGATGGGAGTCCTAATTAACTGCTAGTTTTGTCCGCTAGGACAGCAGGTGGTGAAGGACGACTGTGTGCTGGAGTGCAGAAAATGGCTGATGGGGCGCAGTGAGCAGCAAAAGATGAAAGTTCAAAGGTGCTGCAACCAGTGTCGGTTATGGACAGTAGCAGCAAAAGATGACGAACCGAAGCAGCTGTGATTTTTGTCAGTGTGGGACAGCTGATCGGTTAGGGATGTTCTCCTCCTGTGATTTTAAAAAATTAGAAGTTCACCTCGTCAATCTGTGGTGGTGGACACCACATGACGGATTCCCAGGGCATGAGCCGAGTTCCCAATGAGACAGTCTTTCGTCAGATTTTAATGCGTTGCCGCTATCTGTGACCAGTCTCAGCAGATTCAATGCGCAAAAGCTATCTGCAATGGAATGGAGATGTTTGAAGACTCCGAATTGGCTGTGATGATGGTAGGTGAAGGACAGCAGGCTGAAGCGGAAGCAACTGTAGTTTATGATGCAAAAGAGCGAATCGGACTGCTGTGGCGTCATTTCTTGGTTGATTTAGACGGGCGATGGAAAAATAGTATGGCTATCCGTGATTCAGACCCAACAGTGTCTGTTAGGAAGATGGCGAAGAGCTTGCAATCCAGTCCAGAAGGTGAATGACAGTGATCTGATTGATGAAGGCGTGTTGAGTGGGGAAGTTGAGCCTGATGTTCAGAAGCTCAAATGGTACGGTCCGTGAGTGCATGTTCTAGATTTGTGGACTGAAGAGGAACGTTGTTTGTAACGGATGGTCCTGGAAAGTATTGATTCAGGATAGACCAGTCAAAGGTGATAAGGGTGAAGGAGCACCATCATGGTCGAAGGTTCCTTCGGAGTTTCTATGAATCCTGGCTTGGTATAGTCCAGTTAACGAAGGATGTCATATCAGAGCACAGGAACTTGCATGAGGATGGAGAAAACTCGTGATGGCTTTGAGATGAGAGATAGTGATGACACACGTGATTCCATGTCCTTGACGTTGGATAGGGAAGAATCGTTGTGCGTGTCGAGTACATCGGAGTTCCATTGAGTTTTGGCGTGGTCCAGTCTACTTGAACGAGGGAAGGTATGGCTTGATGCTTGTAAGAAAATTATTTGGAATTTTTCTTCGACCATGAGTTGCCGCGTTCTGCTGTGAGTGTCGTTCAAAAACAGATACGGAAGCAAGATTAGTGTGGGATGTGTCACATCCACAATTTCAGTTTCAAGCTGAGGAACGAGGCTGTTTTTTCCTGTAGAATCTTGGTGTTGATTGTGTGATGACAAGGAATGTGTAGCCCAATTCAGTGATGAGGAAGGCATCTTCAAATTGGATGGCTGCCCTTGTTTTGAAATCACGGACAACATGATCCAGAAATGTTTGTACATAACTAGAAGGACAGAGGCAGATCGTGTGAAGGGTAGTCCACAACATTGATGAGCAGATCCGACGGGTGAAGGGCTTGAGGACGAAGGAACGGCCGTCTTGGTTAGTGATCCAAAAATTAAAAACTAATTAGAAACATGGTTAGGGGATCAAAAGTTGGTTGTCCAATCCTGAGTGAAGGATGGTTGTATGATGATGAGGTGGCTTGTTAGTTATTGACTTGTTCTTGAATTAACATGCAGCACGGTCCATTATGGCGTGTGCTTGTGATGAGTACAAGGTTGATGCTTGTGTGAAGGACAGCCTAAGTTCATAGATGAGCATGCTGAAAAACCAAGAGGAATTTCGGACAGAGATTGATGCGTCTTCGAAGAGGACCATCTGTGAAATATGCTTACTTTTTCTTGCCTTTTTTCATCTTTGGGCGTAGTCTGCTTGAGCGTCCGTTGACTGTCCGAGAACTTGGAAATCGGACTGCATGAAATCAGGACAGGAAACAGGAGAAAAAGACGGACTGTTGCTTGAAGACAGGACAGAGACGATGAGGACGAGTTAGTCATCCAGTCTTGAGTGTTGGAATGGCTTTGTGAAGATGACGGTGGCCTGTCTGTTGTTAACTTGCACTTGAATTGTCGTATAGCACGATCCAAAAAGTCGTGTACTTGAGATGAGGACAGAAGTAAACCTTGTTGTGAGAGGGACAGTCCGAGTTCTTACATGAACGTGATATACATTACCTACCTATCTTTTTATAGCGGACTTGGTAACCTGGAGGAGGGCTAGGTTCGCTGTCCCCTCGTGTACAAGCCGGCGTCCCCGGCGAAGACAACCCTGAGTCCCGAACCAATATCACTAATAACTGAAACAATATGCAGGCCGAGGAGCGATCCGTTGTTTCGGAAGGTAATATCCTAAGCGAGGTTGAGCAGTGCGGTAATATGTCATATTTAGTATTGGTTAAAGAAGCAAGAGAAGGCACCGCAGCAGGTGTCTTAAACACTGTGGGGTACAAGATAGGTAATCAGAAAAATAAATACCGAAAATGCCTACCTTGCTGGGAAGATGATGATCCCATGTGAGACGGACAGGCGGATGGCATTGCAACTGGTGCAAGAAGAGTTGAAGGATGAACGTTGTCCTGAGGATGGGAATCGAAGGCACAGGAATCGTAAATGCGAAAACATTAGAAACAGTGTTCGTGAATACTTGGACTTATGATGAAGCGGACCGCGGCGGATGCAGGGAGCGGATGGTGTCCGTAAAGTGGATAGTGGTAATTACAGAAGGTAAATAACACTTATTGAAGGTGGAGCAAATTCATGTTGTCAGATTAGAACACTGAAGTTGGAGGAATGATGGTTGGTGAAAGCCATGTACTGTGGTAGAAAGCGGAGATAAATTCATGGTGAATTGTGAAGATGAGAGATTGAGTAAATAGGCGAGGACTGTCATTGCATCGTCCCTTCGTAGGAGGCGGATGAAGCAGGACTCTCACCAGAAGGTTCGAAGCAATTAGGAATTTTGTAAAGACAAGAATGGCGTTTTTTTTTTTATGAGAGGACACGAAATCCCAAAGCAACACCTGAAGCCTTGCCACGGCATGGGGAGCATGGCATCACGTCCGTGAAAGATGAAGTTCCGGTGATACCATGGTATACAGGGACAAAGTTCGGAGCGTTGTCGTACTGCCATACTAAATATGAAGTGATTCTTTGGAATTGGTTTGTATAAGTGCATCCTTCCAAAGTGAAATAGGAGAGGCAGAAGCCGTTGGTGGAGGATCGTTATCCGGTGTGTGATATCCACAGGTCGTGGATGATGGAACCCGAAGTGGAGATGGCAACGGAGAGGGAGCCTCTTGGTGAAATTTGGCTATAGAGGATGAAGAGGATGCATCCGCAGGATGAGGACGTGATGGCGGCTGAGTTGTAGCTGAGGATGGAGCAAGCTGAAGGTGGCGAGTGCGAGAATGAGCGCAGTAATAGGCCCTCCAAGGAGGGGAAGCAGGAATCGGAGAAACCCAAGCGTTTTGCACGTGAAGCAAGGCATGATTTATGCGAAGGGAACGGTAGCGCTGGTTGATAAGTTCAAGTTTATTAGAATAGGCTTCGTTTGTAAAACGGAAAAGATCGTTTTCTGATTGAAGAGCTTCTGCAGACTCAGCCAGTTCTTGTAGAGCGGATGTGGCGGATTGAGCAGATCGAAAAGAATTAAGTTCCGTTACGAATCCATTTAAGTATTCGGAAAGGAATTTCAAGTTAAAGTCAAAGTATTCTTGCTCCCTGGCTGAAAGATGCAAGCCCCTCGTTATGGCTGTTCGAAGCACTGACATTGTAGGGAACGGAGTTGGTCATGAAGGGGACGGCGCATCTGCTGGAGAAAATGTTTGAAAGGTCTTGAGAGGGGACTTGGACGGAGCACGAATTGGAGAGGATTAGGATGTCACTGGCCGTTGTATCTTGGAGGATGGCTGCAGTTTTAGAGTCGAGGATGGTGTCCTAGCGGGAACGAGACGTTGGCGCGCGACCTTGATCTTGACTGATGACTTGACTGCTGATGTTCCTGCTATTGCGGGAATTGCCTCGGTATTTGGAAGAGCAGGCCTCTTTAGAGGATGAATGGTAGACAGCGGACGTGACGTAGGACGTTTGGTGGCTTTCCTTGGTGACGAAGGATTGGTTACACTTGGAACTTGGGTTTGTGATTGAGAAAGGGCTCGGAGTTGTTCTCGTTTCCGAGCCGCCCATTGCATTCTTTGCCGGGATTGAAGCGGTTTCTTTCGAATGAGAGTCCATCGGCTCGGCGAAATGGAGATACAAATACGGCAGTTACGTTTAAGTCTGTCGCACTGTCTGTGCCGCTGACAGCAAGGATGCGGATCAAAATGGAACGCAGTGGAATTTTCGGAAAAAACCCAAGCATTTACATGCCTTGGGTGAATGCACATTAACTTCCTTCGTGCTCGACGTTTCAGTGTTCGGTGTTATTTCAGCATTATGCAGAGGATCTTCGGACGAAGGAGTCGGACATGTTGAACGACAAGTCGGACACAGAAAACCGTTAGACGCGCAACGTTTGAATAGTAAGACGACAATAGTGGCGTCTAGTTGTAGAGCGCAGTATTACTGCGTGACTTGCGGATACGGCGCTGTGGTGTAGATTGGAGTGTGGATGGGAAGGAGGACAATGTAGAGGACATGATATTACAGCGTTCCTTCTCCCTCCTCTCACCCCCCCCCCCCTTTTTTTTTGTATATTGTTCACGAGTGGAAACGGATCATAGGGATTTGGTAAACTGTCAGTAGGTGAGAATGGAGGATAAGGACGTTGGCCA